>BMAC01001417.1:102490-119629 GCA_014905375.1 Phtheirospermum japonicum
CAGAGGAACACCCTCTCTAGGAAATGAAGTCACTTACCACGAATACACTCATATATCAAATAATATTACGTATGGACATTTTGGTCCGTATCAGCTAGTCCTCCATGTTCTAGCTGATTGAGGCACAAAATCAGGTAGGACATGTAAAACAGAATCAAAGAGCACAACAATCACTAAAAAACAACAATAAAATACGAGCACACATAAATAAACCACTAATCCACTTTACCAAACCATATCTTAGAATCACACAACTCGATAAATCGAGCTGTAATACTAATCATCCCACTATAAAATACCAAGTATACCTGCGACCTGCAAAAGTTCAACTTACTGAGCTCTCTTCTTTTAAGATAAAATAATCACCTCGTAAGAGACGACCTACGAGTTCCCAAACCAAGTTCCCAACTGTACATATAACGACCTGAAACCACACTACCGTTGTCTTCCGACCTGAAATTATACTCGGATACAAGAAAACACAATCATATGCTTTTGAAAAGTAAAAAACACCACAAGCCATTTACTCGATCTAAAACAGGTCGATCAAGAAAATATTCCATACCACAAACCATAATCATTACTAAAACATTACCTTATAGCCATAACAATTTCGTTAGTTCGCCAAGACCCCTTACCATAATCCACAATAGCCCATCAAGGCCCAAGATTGCGTTAACCATAAAGGCACAAAAACCCATAAAACCATAAATAATAAAGACATCATCGACGTAAAATAGGTCGGCCAGTAAACCATTGTACCCACAAATCATCACTAACCCAAATAAAGCATCAACCCATTCCATATAAACCATCACCAACCTAACAAAAGTGTTAGCCCATAACACACTTCATAAAATATATGCCGAATCAAGCAAAAACCATATCAAATCACACATGACCTAGAAAAATCATTCAGTTTTCCAAGTTCAAATAAAACAGTTAGACCGTACACAATCCAATTATAGTCATATCACAAGAACATGGGACTGAAAACTACTCAGTCCCCCATGTTTAATTAATGCAAGCAAAACAAAACAACCAGGCCACATCAACTCAATAAAGCTCGCCTATGTAGTCCCCCAAGTTAATGCAACCAAGTAGTCCAACCAGATTATCCACAAAAAGTAAATGTCAAATAAACCTAATTTGCACATAGGTCGCACGAATTCGTAACCAATCACAATCATATTTCTTATCCTCATAAGACCATGAGATTCAAAATAATCACCCCACGAATCACAAATAATCCGATGGAGCTAAAATCAGCTCGCATATAAAACATATTAGCTCTCACAGACATAATATCTTGAAAAAGATATGTAAGTCAAACATACCTCTTCCAAACACATAAAATAACACAACCACAACTTCTAACCATATAAAAACCATGAAAAAAACTCACCAAGTGTTATTGAATAAAGCCATCCGCCCCGAAGGGTATAACGCACACAACCCACCCCAACGGGTAACAAAATAACCGCTCCGTAGGGTAAAAACACACAATCCACATCGAAGGGTAAAATTCTCACAGCTCGCCCCAAAGGGTAATGAAACCAACCTCCGGTCCAGAGGGTAAAACACAAAACCATTCGCCCCGAAGGGTAAAACACCATAACCGAGAGAAGTCCACCCTGGTTCAGGTTACCTTCTCCCTCCACAAAAACACAAACTTCCATAACACAAACTCCATACAGGAGAAGTGCCCTCCGGTCCGGAGTTACCTTCTCCCTCCACACAACTTCCCCTTGAAACAACTGTTTGAAAGACTAGCATTCATGCTCTCAACCTGTATAAATAATCTTTCATTCCTGCAAACACTTTTCGATTTTATATTTACTATCTGCAGAGCTCGTTAACTTTACAAATCTGCATTTAAAACTTATATAAAAGCCATCAACCATATACGAAACAAACTTTCAAGCTAATATAGATTGTACGAAAAATACAACCAGTCACACTTCTCACCATGGGATCGCAAGATCCTAAGAACAATCAAACCATAACCCATAACAACACAATTAACCAGCACTCCTAGCATATTAGCTCGCATAAGAACAACCATCTATGTGATCATAAGAAAAATATGTAAATCAAACACCACAACCACTTAGTCATAGAAAACCATCAGAATAGCTCGCGCAACTTTATTTATCATATATCACAAGAATTACTCAACTTCCCAAAACACAAACTTTCTACGGGAGAAGTGACCTCCGGTCCAGAGTTACCTTCTCCCGCCACAAGAACCACCACTATCCACAACACAAACTTTCTACGGGAGAAGTGACCTCCGGTCCAGAGTTACCTTCTCCCGCCACAAAAACATAACTTTCAAACCACAAACTCCATCGCCGACCTAATAGAAGCGTCAGCCCATAACCATAAAAACCATCGCCGACCTAATGGGAGCGTCAGGATTTAATCATCATCGACCTAATGAGAGCATTAGAATTTAATCATCATCGACCTAATGAGAGCGTCGGAATTTAACCATCATCGACCTAATGAGAGCGTCGGAATTTAAACATAAAACCCATATTGGATCATAAAGTCTAGATCGCACAAGATTGTCAAGATCATGTAATGAGGTCATAGAGACCATAACGAGGTCGGGAAGACCTTAACATGTTAATTATACATATTTTCCGTAAATCAGATCATAAAACCATTTAAATCGAATCACACACCATAACCATTTAAATCGTATAAATCAGTTATTCTCCCCATGCTCAACCACATAAAAATAAACAGGGCATAAAATTGGAAACCGTCCCTTTCATGAGATTTCAAAAAGTGTACCCGATACGTATTCATATTGGTGCTATAGGAAAATTCACCTCTCCTCGAATATCCAACTACGCGACCTTTTTGTTTTTAGGTAGCATAATTCTCCGATCTCCTTTTTGTCAATGTTTGGACGTGCGACCTGGTACATGGCCTTAAACATTGGCGACCTCTTCGCATTGGGTTACCCATCTCCGAATTACATGTCGGGCAACCCACAAATTAACCCTATGTTAATACGACCTAAACAGGCCCTGCACCCAGATTCGTTAGCATAATCATAGATAATATCATCCGAATATCACAACCTTACTCGCGTCAATAACATGTTAATCAAACATTTCTCAAATCAAAAATCCCCATTTCCCACAAACACAAATATCATATCACCATCAAGCCATATAGGATCAAAACAAAAACTGACACAAAGTTCTCAGCATGTATACCGATTTTGAAGATTAAACTGCTTTAATTGGTAATGAATTAGAGAACAAACTATATACCACTGGAAAGCCCTACAAGTCTAATTTCCAACACAAAAATCGGATCTAAAAAAGGATCAACCAAAAAGTGAGTTATGACCATTTTATTGGAGTGTGGCAGTGCAGTATTTTCATACGGGAATGTGCAAGAATAAGCAATTCTTAGTGTGTTTTCATGATCCTAATCATTCAAGTATCCTGGGAGTTGATAAACACTTAATCTTTAGTCAAAACTCATCTTACTTATCTCTAAAAACATAAGCATATCCTCATAACCATATAAAATCAAAAGTACTCCCCAACCAAGTGTTAAACCACATGAATCCATCTTCCACTTTCAACAAAAACCTTAGTAGCACATTAACCCAAATATATCCAAGTGTTAAAACACATGAATCCATCTTCCATTTTCAATAAAAACCTTAGTACCACATGAATCCGGAGAGTACAAAATTAAAACCTCAATCTAATAATTCCCAAATTCCATAACATTCGATCACATTAACCACTACCAAAACAAAACAAATTTCACATGTAAATACGACCTGTGATTACGTCAACCAGGTATAAATAATATATTCGATATTTTTATGCATACTGATTACCAATCATCACATCATACTCAATAATTAAACCACAAGTCTACCCCCATGTAAATCAAGTCAATAAGCAAGTATTCCATATGACAACCAAAACAATCAACCAAACCATACCATCATCATTTAAACATATCACAATTATCACCTATTACCAACGTATATGACCCCAATTTACATATCCTCGGTTTTACAAAAGAAAATAAATACTTATCTTGAAACCAAGCTGATTTTGTTGCGTTTGATTCATACGCGACCTCCTCGCCTCAGATTTCGAGCAACAAAATGAATCGACCTTGAATATTTGGACACGCGACCTCATCGCGTTTGTTTGCATTAACCATTCCCGGGTTAAGTCCCAGGCAACACATAGAGTAACACTCAAAACCCAATAATAATACAAAATCAACAAATAGGCCTCACTCAGTCCGTTAGTATATGATCATAAGAATAATCAATAAATAAAATGCAAGCATCACAACCCTTACTCGCGCTCACAAATCTTCAAAACCTGATCTCCACCACTATTCATACTTAACCACTATATATCATAAATACTATCCCCAAAATTCCACTTCACCCCACAATTAAATTGTGCATAACTTAATTTTCAAAAGAAGTTTAGACAAACATTTTTTGGAAACAGGATCAGCTTTGTTTAAAATTCTTTATAAAATGTTTCCGAAATCATATTCGAATCTCCACCATTCACATTGAACTTCAAAACGTTTAGAATAACATATCCAAATTTTGGCTTGATCCAACGGTCTTATTATGCACAATCGTATTTTGAAAAACACTGCGCAGAATTTTCCGAAAATAAAATCTGCTTCACTCGAAAATTCATATATATTCCCTCACACCTCAAAATCCGATCTCCACCATTCAAAACGTAATTAAAAAGTTCTTGAGGTTGTGTAAAAATTTCAACACGATCCAACGGTTGAAACGTTAGAAAACAAATTTTCAAATTTATTGCGCAATCAGATTTTAGACTTACGAAAATTGTGTATCTCACGTCTTTCGCTCAAGGACTCGATGTCCCTCTTTCCCACAGACGGCGCCAATTTGATAAGTCCAAAAAGTTAGGCTACCAAATATATGGGGTACTAACCTCAAAATAGAGATCAGCGACCTGAAATAGATTTTGAATACGTCACAGCGATCTGCCAAGCCTTTAACGATCCTCCTAGCGACCTAGCTGGTCCTGCAAAACAGTACCTCGGACGGGTCAGATTTCGAGCCCGTTAAGGCCCTCCGACGCTTAAGTTAATAAGCGAAATCCAAACACTCAACACTTCTCTTCAAATATAAAACAGTAATGCGATAGAGCAATATCGACTTAGAAAATAATGAGAGGTATGCACCTCCTTTTATTGATACAAGAGAAGTCCTCCCCAAGCAAGGGTTACCTTCTCCTACCACAATTCCATAAATACCACAACTGACTTATAATTAGGATTCCTCCCATATGCTAAGTTCCCATAAATAATAAACCTTTCATTAAATTAATAGAATGGGCCTGGACCCATTAATCTTTCCATACAATCCACCAAAACCTCATAAACTACTCACACTAAGCCCGCAGGATTGATATTCACAAAAACCCATAATCGAGCTCAAGTACACARCTCAAACCACAAGAGGTCGCGACCCTATATAAGAACTTATCCTTATACTCCAGGTCGCTACTCCAGAAACCAACTCGCTCACTCTTCCACTGAAACCATTCAGCTCGCTCACCTCCCAGAGGAACACCCTCTCTAGGAAATGAAGTCACTTACCACGAATACACTCATATATCAAATAATATTACGTATGGACATTTTGGTCCGTATCAGCATCTTCCAACCGCCGATTGCTGCTGCCGTTTGAACCAGAGTCCAAGCTGTCGAGCTTCTGTCGTGGGGGAGGAGGCCGTCATGCCTTCAATCGCTGCTCAAAGTCGGGCCACGGCCATGGAAAGGAGGCCTCTATGCCATATCTGTCCGATCCTCGCTGTCAGAGCCTCCGTCGAGGAGCAAGATTGAAATCGGCTGATTTGCTTCTAGATTTTGGGAGGAGAAGAAATTGGACAGATTTCTAGTGTATAATTCTCAAGATTTCGAAAAACCTCAAATTTACCCCCTAATTTACTCAAAACCTCAATTTCTAGTTTTCCATCCTTGTCAATTTACCCCTAATTTACTCAAAACCTCAATTTAGCCCGAAGTTTACCTAAAACTATAATCCAGAGCCTCATACTTTTGAAACTCCAACTCAGCCCGTTTTTCTCCACGATTAAAGGTAATTATGGATCTACCTCTTAGTTTTGTTTGTTCTGCCATTTAACCCCGTAACTTTCGATTGACGATGTGGATTGTAAATTCAATTCCAATTCAATTTATTCAAACTATTTCGACTTCAATTATTCAATTTCAAGTTTCTAAAAGTCACGTTCGAGTAATGTTTTTAATGTAGGCAAAAAATTGACGATGACCAAACATTCATTCATAACATTCGTCAAAATTCATTACATTCAAATTTATGAGTTAGGGACCACCGACTTATCATATGTTAAATTTTATTTCTCAATTTTTATGCTTTGTATATCATGTATTCTCGAGTACAATTTATTTCAAAAACTAATATAGTCAGATGCCGTAAAAGTTGTCTTTGACCGGGAAAAAAGGTCACCTTGTTTATCCTGGCATACTATATCCATTAAATAAAACCGAAGACCGTAAAAGTTTTCAGTAACAAAGTAAATGGGTCATTGGCGGACTACCACCGTTAACTAAGCTAATATATATATATGATTAAAAGCATTTAAATTTCGTATTTAAATTTCGTTTCATATGGTTGGCTTGATCGCCCAATATTATTTAAATTCCGCACTGATAATTATATGGTTGGCTTAACGGCCCCATAACTATATAATAAATATATACTAATATATGGTCGGTTCTACCACCTATATTAATTTAAATTCTCGCAATATATTTTATATGGTGGTTTAACAACCCCATAATTTATTTAGTTCCTGCAATTTTATATGGCGGTATTACACCCCATAACTTTTTAATTTTATATTTCTTGTTTACATGGTGGTTCAAGCCCCATTATTTATCTAACACCAACCATCTTCTTTCTTGTGCTTTGTATTTTAATTTGATATCTGCTTTATCAACTTGATCTATTTTAGTTTCCTTCTCTCCCTGCTGGTCCTTTGGGTCGCCTCTGGTATCAGAGCCACGGGGGGTAGTGATATAGGAAAAGTTATCTTGATCTGAGAGTTTTAAGTTTGAGGAAATAAATTTTGTGAGTGTGTTTACTGAGTCAAAGTAAGTCCTCGAGAGTGATAGGCAGCCGTAATTCTCAGGTTTGTAGCAAAATTTAAGTTTCAAAACCTTAAAACTTTTTAGAAATGGATTCCTTTTATTGTAGATCTAATTCTTCTAACTCTGCTTCCACAACCTTCGAAGAATTGTCTAGGAAGCTAGTTTACAGAAAAAAGAACATTATATAAACAGAAGTTAAAGCTGATAGAAAATCATTACGAAAAGACTTTTATGCTGATTATAATTCAGAAAGAAGAATATGGTTTCTTGAAAATTTCTTTAATGATAAACAAACCATTAAATAAAAATCTATAAATTTGTAGATTATTTTCAAACAAATCTAGGATTTTTTAAATGTTTCGGATACTATTATGCTCCTAATAATTCAATAGAATATCCTTTCCATAAAAACTCTATCATTAGAAATAGAGAAAGTAAAAATGATTCTAAAAAAGATAGAGACAAAGAAATTGAATTATGTAATCAAGATAAATCTAAAGAAAGTATTCAAAACAATGAAGCTTAAATTATTGAAAATAACCTGACAGAAAGTCTAATCTCTTCAGATCTAACAAATTCATCTCTTGAAAAGATAGATGACCGTGTAGAGATACCTGAAGTAATACATGAAGATTTTAAAAGATTAGATCCAAACCTCACTTTCACTAGTCTGACACTTTCTTCAAATTATTCAGAAAAAAATTAAATATTTTACAAAAAGATTTCAGAATTGATAAAAAGTCCCCACGTGATGAGTTTTATGCTAAGCACAATTTAGAAAAGAGGACTTGGTTCTTCAAAAACTTTTCAAACCAAAAAACAAAGTATTAAAGAAACTTTCTATAAGTTTTTAGAAAAAAATAAAATTCATATTTTGTTTTTCGATTGGTTTGAAACATATGCTTCTGAAAGTTTTATAAAATATCCTTTTAAAAAATATGCAAATCCTATCACTTTTCGAAATAAATACTCGAATGGGAATCCATCAACGGATCTAAAAAGATTCAATCTAACCATCCACCTTTCCAGGGAATTAGAGTAAAGTCATTCCAAGGAATTTAAGTAGATGCAATTCCTCTTAAGAATACTAATGATTGTGATAAAACTCTTAGAGTGTTAATAAATCAAAATAATTACACTAATATTCATTTAAACACCCTGGGAAAACAACTGGATAGAATAGAAAAAGTGTCCAATAAAAGTGTCAAAGATATACAGGATAATAAAACTGAATTTATGAAAACTATCTAAGATGAAATTAGTAAGATAGGGTTTGTGGCTAGCAGTTCAGTAACCTAATAGCCCCAGATACTCCAATCTCCGCGTCCAATAAAATAAACATATTAAGTCACGATTCCGAGATAAAATTCGAACAATTCCCAAAACCAACTAATGAAATTAATAAAATTGTTTGGGAAGAACAACACCAAATTATCCCAGATTTAACAATAGATAAACCATTGTCCTAGTCTCATTTTAATGCCTCTTTTGTTTATGATTGGAATATTAATGGTAAATCAGAATATGAAATCTTAAGCATTTTGCAACAAATGACAATGGCTGCAAATGCTTATAAAACCCAAAGCGGAGCACAAGATAGAGTTATAGCAGAAATCCTTATAGTAGGGTTTTTCGGTCAGTTAAAAGGATGGTGGGATTATTGTCTCACAGATCAACAACATGAAGAAAAGGATGGTGGGATCATTATCTCACAGATCAACAACATGAAGAAATACTTGATGCTATAAAAACTAATGAAGATGAGGAAGATAAATCACAACAAGATGCAGTCTCCAGGTTAATTCTAACAATTTCTTTGCATTTTATAGGAGACCCTTCCCATCTAAAAGATAAAAATGATGAACTTCTTTCAAATCTTAGATGTGGGACTCTTAATGATTTTCAAAATTATAAAAATACTTTTCTTACCAGAATAATGCTTAGAGAAGACTCTAACCAACTGTTTTTGGAAAGAAATTTATTTTAGCAGGATAACCAATTCTCTTAGGAGAAAAGGTTAGGACCAAGATAAGGGAAATTTCTGGAAAACAAATAATACCTTATGATGATTTTACTTATGGTCAATTAGTTAGTATTACCCAATAGGAAGGATAAAAAATATGTCAAGACTTCAAACTCCAAAAACGTCTCAAATGGGGATTTCAAAAATCAGAACTTGAATTAGGAAGTTTTTGTCAACAATTTGACATAAATAAACCTTGTTCAGAGTGTTTAGGAAATTGAGAAAAACCTAATTCCCAGAAAAAGCAAAATATATTCAGCAAAAGGAGACATTTTAAAGAAGAATATTATAGAAAACCAAAACAAAATACTCAAATAATAGAGAATGGCTGAAAAGTACTAGATGTTCCAAATGTCATAAAACATGTCACACTGCGAAGTATTGTGAATCACGGAATAAAGTAAATGAGTTACATTTAGATACAGAAATTATAAATAATATTTCAACTTATTTACTGATTCTTCAGAGACTAATTGTAAATCTAACCGTGAACCAAAACTTTCTTCTGACAATGCTTCACTCCAGCATGATGACATGCTTGATTCTAATGAGAACTCTAGTGTTGAGTCAGAGAAACATGTTAGTGTTCTGACTAAAGAACAAGAGAACCATATGGATATTATTGGGGACATCAAGGACCTACATTTACAAAAAGAATACCTTGATAAAAATTTAAACAATTTTTACAAGAAAGAAAGAAGAAACTCTACCCCACCAAACACTTTGAAAAATAGTTATGATTTAAAGTTCTTAAAAATGATAGTGAGAAAGTCAAAAGTTTTTAAAAACAAAATACTAATAAAACCCCTGAAATCTTTTTACTTTATAAAGAAACTGCTTCAAGAAAATATTTGATAAAAGTTACTATTCAGTTTTCAGATGATTATAAAATAGACACGATTGCTCTGCTCGACACTAGTGCAGATCTAAATCGTATAAGACCAGATTTGCTCCTTAAAATATTTCAAGAAAATACTAATGAAAAAATTTCAACAATAAATAACTCAAAATTATATATTAATTTCAAAACCGAAGCTGCAATAGCAAACAAGAGTACTTACTTAAAGACTTCATTTTTTCTTACCAAAGAAATAAGTTATAATGTCATTCTGGGGACACCTTTATAAATCTAACTCCCTTTATAGTTGAAGAAAATCATATCCCTTTTGAAAATAACTATACAAATTTATATTTTAATTTTCTTAAATTAAAAATTGAAAATCCCGATCTAATGAAGAGACATTCAATGCTAGAGAATTCTATAAATATTCTCCTTCATAAAAAGAATCCTCATATTCCCTCACAAAATAAGATTACTCAAAATTTTAATGTGTTGAAAATGCAGATGGATTTCACCCATTACCGATTTGGGAACGTAATGCTCAGTCGAAGTAATTATCCTTTCCGAAGCTTACAAGGTAATAAACTTGCAAATGATCACCAAATGCTACTGGAAGATCTTTTCCATAGTCGAAATGATAATGGTCAGCTACTCAGGAGTTTAAACACTCTAGAGTAGTATTTTTCAAATAAAACTAAGTTCTAGTATTTTGTGATACTCCATGGTCAACAAATAGGAGTTTTCAAGGGGTGGAATAATATAAGAAATTATATTAATATTCCAAATTCAGTTTACTATGGGTTCTATGAACTCAATGAAGCACTGTAGTATGCTTACAAAACTTTCCCAACCAATTTTACTATTGACTTTGGTTGTGAGATTGATTTACAAAACTATACCAATATTTGACCATCAAAACTTGATGATGAAAAGCATTATCTTTTAATGGACAAAAGAAGGTTAGAAATGAAAAATGAGATTCTTTTAAAAGAGTTGAGAGAAACAAAAGACCTTCTTGCAGAAGAAAGAAGTAAGAACCAAATTCCACTAAAACCAAATTCCCTTCTTGACCCAGATTCCCCACTCGATCCAATAAAAACCTTATTCTTCCCACACCAACAAATAAAACCCTTGCCCTTTGAGATTAGACAACTCATATTCCGAAAAGTTAAGAATGATTTGAACAAAAAGAAGAACAAATCCAATAATTTCTGAATGAAATATCCACAAAGAGAAAAAATCTAAAGAGCGGGTTAGGCATCAGTGATTCTTTCTACCACAATAGAGCTAAGTGCTATGAAGACTGCTTTAGACTATACTGCAATTGCACACTTGAATACAAAATACCAAGGTGCAACATTGATTTTGAAACATTTCAGACTACCCATCCCAAAGGGATGAAATACCCAAAGGGATGACTTACAATCCAAACACTTTTAGATTATGGATTGATACAGTCAATTTTATTACGAACTGATAAGAGACTCCTACAAGAAAGTGGTTTAGGAGAAAAGCTTAAAATGATTATGGAAAATATCAGTCAAAAATCGAAAAAAAATTCTATCCACAAGAAGTATGGGTTAGGTCACATATACAATCAGTTTCTCTGGAATGGAATGGGAATAGATTCAAGCCAGCAAAACATGTTATTTTCCTTGAATACGAAGTAGGAGGCCGAACAAATACGATTCTTCCTTATAATTAAAAATACTCATGAGAATGTTTGAATAGCAAACGACACCAAATAGATAGATGGAGATCCAAGATGATCTCGGTGAAAAATTGAGAATACAATATTGCAAAGACCAATGTCATCTTATATATTAAAACCACATATATAAGATATATATAAAAGAAGACAGAGCACAAGACCCATTGAACAATGAGCTATTCTATATCCCAACAAATACAAATACTCGTTGTGAAGGATAGGTAGATTGGTACAGGTACAACGAGGACGAAAATGCCATGGAACAAATTTTAGACATCATCAGAGAAATTGAATATAACACAGAGGAAGATGACGAACTCGAGTCACTAGGTTAGTAATAGTTGAAATAGTTGCTTAGTTTTTGTAAAGAGGTTGACGCCCTCGTTGCAAGAATAGCTTGGAAGTTAGTTTATTAGAGTTTGTTGTGTTTTAAATCTTCAAATCAAAACCCCCTTGATCGCGTGTTTAATGTTAAAACTTGTGTTGTTAATATAATAAACATCGTTGACTCCGTATTTCCACTCCTCGAGAGAATCGATTCGGTTTAACTTGCCAGTCTACAAGTGACCCCGTTATCTTACGGGCAAACTTACTTGTTTTCAAAACATAGATGCCCATGGTTTTACTTGATTTTAATTTTGGAAAGAGGAAACACAAAAGTTCGGATCAAGATTTGGCGCCGTTGCCGGGGAGTGGCAAAGGTGTTAACGAAGTTTATTCGTGTTAATGTTTTTATGTTTGATAATTGCATAATGGTTTCGGTTTGCCACTCTATACGTTAATTTGGTTTGTTGTTGATGCAAGGTCGACGAAGTCTTAGAGGTGAATTGACCCCCTTCATCAATAGCATCGGGCGAGTGAAGAGGCCGAGACAGCTTTTTCCTTCAACCGATGGATATCAGTTCGAAACAACTCCAACCACCATGTCGAACATTCCACAACATGTCGGACGAGGGAACAGGAGAAGAGTAGGAACAAGCAGTGTGCGAGGGAGAGGACAAGACAACCACACTCCCCCTCATGATTTTCCGTACGGCATGTGTAACGCCCCGATTTCAAAAAATCGAAATAGATTTGTATTTTAAATAATTGAAGGAATCTAGGCGTCACAAATAAATGCCGAACTTCATAACAACAACATAATAAAATTCATAATTTCAAAATGATCAAGTTTACGCAGCGGAATATTTAAAATAATAAAAAAAATAAAAAAAAAATAAATTTGCTATCAGTGGAAAACGATAGCTAAAGTACTCTTGTTCCACATTCTTTCAAAAACATACAAAAACAAAACGGATAACGAGTATCCCTATTCCTTCCTCATTTCCTATTCACTCGATATTCTCGTTTGTACCTGAAAGAAAAACATCGTTGATTTGGGATGAGTTCAACGTACTCAATAGTTACAACGACATACCTCATGCAAAATTATACAAACTCAGAAATAGCACAATTAACCATAGAATTCATAATTTTACTTTGGAAGACAGTTGACTGCAGCTAAAACGCGGCGGGTTTCCCCTATAACCCTTTTCCCCGGTCATAGGCTTCCCCGATGACCCTTTTCCCCGGTCATAGGCACTTAAGGCCCCTGGTTTTAATCATTGGATATAGCACGCTGGGATAAACCCAATGAACCTTTTCCCCGGTCACGGACAACTTTTGCGGTCCACGGCTATATTAATTTATAAACATAGAATTTCATGATACACATTGCACATAAATTTTTGAGCATATAGAATTTAACATAAGACAGGTCGGTGGTCCCTACCTCGAAACAAAGTCGTGAAAAGTTGAGTGAATGCACGTGATTGAATCCTACTTCCCGATTTCCTCGTCACCTAATAATTTAAAAAAATATACTTAATTAGTATATATATAATTAAATAATTTTTTAAAATATTAATATATAATCTATTTATTTATTTAAAATACATAATATAATATTAAAATAATAATAATGGACTAAATTGAGATTTTGGATCAATTGGGGGTTCAATTGTGGTTTTTAATAGATCGGAGGGCTGAATTCGAAGGCTATTGGTAATTTGGGGGTTCAATCGGAAAGATGGCTAAAGTTGGGGGTCAATCTGGGAACTTGGAAAAAGTTTGTTGGAATAAAAAGGGAACCAGCCCTAATTCTCCTTCAAGCCCGTCTGCCCCTTTTTCATTTCTTTTTTTTTTTCTTATCCCAAAACTCAGAAACGGGCCGCCCCATCTCCTAATTTCTTCTCCACCACGGCGGCGGCACGGCGCGGCGACTGGGGCGACGCTCCATCGTCTTCGGGCCCGGGTTGGAAAAACGGCGGACGTCTGGAGGGGTTGGAACAGGGATGGTGGCGTGTACAGACGATCGTGGCTCATTGGGTTTGTTTTGGTTGGGTTCGATAAGGTGGTTTTGGGTTTGGGTCCCTGACGACTTGGGAAAACATTGGCAGGGTCTGGTGGTGGTTGTTCGGTCAGGCTGGCGACGGTGGCTGTGGGGACTCGGCTGCGTGGGCTGGCGTTTACTGGCCGACGGAGAGTCGGCAAAACGGTGGTAGGGGTCCGATTTGTTTGGGTTCGGCCTGGGTTAGGGTTTGAAATGGACGGCCGGGAAAGATTCGGCAGTCGAGCCGTGGCTGGTTGTTTTGTCGGCAGGTGGCCGTGGTGGAAGTTTGGCCGAAATCTGACGGCAATGGTTTGCTTTGGAGTGGTGGTGACTGTTGTTCGGGCCTGGAAATCTTGCTGGCCGAAAGCAGGCCGGCGCGTGGCCTAGAAACGGTGGTTTGGTGGTGGTTTTGGTTCGGTCGGGAAAGATTTGTTTGTTGCTGAGGATGTTGGTCCGGTGGGGAGCTGGAAAGTGGCTTGAAAAGGTGGCTGTTGGAAAAACTTTAGAAACTCAAAAAAAAAGATAAGAAATAAAAATCAACATTCTGTTACTTATGTGTTGTGTGTTGTGTTTTGAAAATGTCTGGGAAAAATTATTGAACGATGAATTGTTCTTTGAAAATATCTTAGAAAAGCAATGAATGACTTACTTATTGCAGCCGTAAGCAGGATGGTGGTGGAAGTTGCAAATGTGGAGATTGGTGGATAAGGTTGGACTCCCCTTTTAAACCAAGATCAAAACATTTTGGAAAGGTTAGGGTTAGATTTTTGGTGGGCTTGGCCAAGTTAATGGGTTTGCTTGAAGTCCAAAACCGAAAAAAAATAAAAGTCGACCCAATAGTTTAATCGAATAATTTCGAATAAATATTGAATAAATTCCTAATAATTATAATAGTTTCTTAAAAGTTTTTAATAAAATTTTTAATTGAAAACGAACTATATATTCGTTTAAATAGAATTCTTAGATTATTTAACACTAAAATAGGAAATTCGTTTATGGCGACGAGCTTGGGACTAGGATCATATTTCTAATGCACAATGATAAATAAAAAATAAAAATATGAAAATGTGAAATTGATGCATGGGTGTTACAACCTACCCTCCTTAGAAAAATTTTGTCCTCAAAATTCCGCACTTACCCGAAATGCCGAAATTTGGGTACTTCGACTTGAACTCCTCCTCTTGTTCCCAAGTGGCCTCATTCATCCCATGACGTCTCCATTGCACCTTGATCAAAGCTATTTCCTTGTTCCTCAATCGATGTATCTTGCGATCCAAAATCGCTTCTGGAGCTTCTTCATAAGTTAAATCCTTATTAACCTCCAACTCTTCGTAGCTCACAATGTGGTGCGGATCGTAGACATACTTTCTTAACATCGATACATGGAAGACATTATGAATGCTCGATAAACTTGGTGGTAGCGCAAGCTCGTAGGCCAATTCTCCGATTCTCTTGAGAATTTCAAACGGCCCTATGAATCTTGGTTTCAACTTCCCTTTCTGACCAAATCTCACTACACCTCGGATTGGTGCTACCTTCAGAAACACTTTATCGGCCACTTCAAAATTAGATCCTTTCTTCGACGGTCCGCATAAGACTTCTGTCGATCCTGCGCAATTTTAATTCGATCTCGGATCGTGGCAATGTGTTTAACCGTTTCTTGTACTAGTTCGGGCCCAAAATCTTTCTCTCACCTACTTCGTCCCAATAAAGAGGAGATCTACACTTTCTCCCGTACAGAGCCTCGTAGGGAGCCATACCAATAGTAGATTGATAACTGTTATTGTAGCGAATTCCACCAACGGTAGTAAAGCTTCCCACTGACTTCCCAAGTCGAGTATGCAGGTCCTCAACATATCCTCCATGATTTGGTTAGTCCTTTCAGTTTGACCGTCTGTTTGTGGGTGATAAGCTGTGCTGAACTTCAGTTTAGTGCCCAAAGCATTTTGCAAACTCTTCCAAAAGTTCGAAGTGAACCTCGTATCTCTATCTGACACAATCGAGACCGGTACTCCGTGCAACTTAACGATTTCTCGAATATAGATTTGAGCATATTGTTCCATGTTGAATGTCATCTTGACCGGTAAAAAGTGGAGCCGACTTGGTTAAACGATCTACTATCACCCACACTGCCTTGTTACCTCTCGTCGATGGCGGTAAACCTACTACGAAATCCATCGAGATATGCTCCCACTTCCATTCTGGAATCTCTAGTGGTCTTAGCAAACCCGACGGTCGTTGATGTTCGGCCTTAACTTGCTGACAAACTAGACACTTTCCCACAAAAGTGGCAATGTCTCTCTTCATGCTTCTCCACCAAAACACTGTCTTTAAATCCTTATACATCTTGGTGCCACCAGGATGTGCAGTGTAAGGAGTACAATGGGCTTCTTCCAAAATTTCTTTCCTTAGACCCTCGTCCTTTGGAACACAAATCCTCCTTTCGTAAAACAAAACTCCATCGTCTGCTAAAACAAAACCTTTGATGGTCCCTTTTCGCACTTTCTCCTTCATTTTGTTTATGAAACCATCCTGGGTTTGAATTTCCTTGATCCTTTCTCTCAACGTTGGTTGCACCACTAACGAAGCTAAGATCCCTTTGTATTCTTTGGAGGTATCACCATCTCGATTTCATCTTGGCGAACTCCTCAACCAACTTATCTTGTTCAGAAGGTAAACTCATCAGTCCTCCTTTACGACTCAACGCATCAGCTACCACGTTCGCCTTCCCTGGATGGTAGTTAATGGTGCAGTCATAGTCTTTAACCAATTCCAACCATCTTCTTTGACGCATATTCAAGCTCCTTCTGAGTGAACAAATACTTCAAGCTCTTATGGTCGGTGAAAATCTCACACTTGCCTCCATACAAGTAGTGTCTCCAGATCTTCAAAGCATGAACTACAGCTGCGAGTTCTAAATCATGCGTAGGGTAGTTCATCTCATGGGTTTTGAGTTGTCGTGACGCATAAGCCACTACTTTCCCATGTTGCATCAAGACACAACCTAA
>BMAC01001418.1:9986-66366 GCA_014905375.1 Phtheirospermum japonicum
AGCGTTTGGACGAGTGGGTGGCGAACGGGGACTTTGACGGGTTCGGCACACGATTGCTTCATTTCATCGACGCAATGAACGGCCGAATGTTCGCGTCTTTCCGGGCACCGGCTTATCGGGAGCTAGTGCTCGAGTTCTTCACCACATACCAGGAGACCGATGACGGGGGTTTTAATGTCCGTTTTGGGGAATTGAGCACCGGATCGATCAAGGGGTGCTCCAAGAGGTGCTCGGGCTTGACTGCCAACAGTACTCGTACACGCAGTTGAGTGGTTTTTCATACGGATGAGTTTTGGGGGAGTATCACGGGCGGACGTGGTACCCGCGATCGATACTCGGCTTCGGCGATCGTCGACTTGGCACTGCTTGGGGCTTACAAATTCTTTTGCCCACGTCCTGATGGGCAAGCATGAAAGCACCAACCTCACTCCAGCACGAGATTTACGTGCTTTGGTGCCTATGCAATGGACATCAGGTCCCATTTTTCCCGTTGATCCGTGGACAGATTCGAGGGATTCGAGCTTTCCGCGGCCTCCATAGCCGGCTCCTTTTGGTCGAGAGTCGGATGCGTCGGTTCGAGGAAAACGACGACGATGACGGCGACGAGGGCGAAAACGATGACGAGGATGAGGAAGAGGAAGACGAGGACGCGAACCTCCGTGCCCGACATAGGAGACTTCGTTAAAACTCCTATATTATCCTTTGTTTATTTTATTTGTTTATTGTTTTTGTTTCTTATTTTGTTTATCTTTCGATTATGTTCTTTTATTTCTCATCTCGACTCTTATAAAAAAAAACCCTTTTATTGCGTTCGTTTTTGTATATAGTTTAATTTCATTCCATTTGAATATATTCTCAAAATATAAAAAAAAATTAAAAAATATAATCCAAACAAATTAGAAAATTTAAAAACTCAAAAATATTTTCGTTTTTGTAAATAGGTTGTTTTTGTGCAAATTCTCCACCTTGCCTTACCTTGTAGATAGCTTGTTGCTTGCCTCGGCTCCCGACGACGACTTTTGCACAACCGCGTGGACACAAGCTCGGATATAGGGGCGTTTTCTTTTCCCTACACCTTTTTACTGCTTTTCTTAGCTTAAATACGCAATGAGGACATTGCTAGGTTTTACGTGTGGGGTGGCTCGTCCTAGGTTTTTAATTTTGTCAAATGCTTGCTTGTGTTAATTCGAGTAACATGTGTGTTATACTTGCTTGGACCCTTGGCGAAGTGACGCGGTTTTGATGATTTGTTAAGGAGTTTAGATTTTCGATCGAATGTAGTGGATTTAGGCGATTTACCTTGTTGGGATCTTCATTCGGTCTTAGCTTCGTGCTATCCTTGTGCTCGTTTAGAACTAGTGCCTCGACTAGCCCTCGTCATCAAACACTCTCTATAGGTTTGTATTTTGTAAATTGGAGTCGTCAATTGCTCCACGTGCTCGATCGAAAATATTGTAAGTTGCTAGTAGCAACGAATGATCAGAGTCATTGAAAGGAAAGTTTTGTTATTGTAATTACTTTACGTCTCTAAAAAAAAAAGAAAAAAAAAAGAGTAAGAGACGAATAAACAAGGATATGTTATAAATCCTTGATGTTGTTGAGTAACACATTTATTCATTTTTTTTTCCGAGTTTTAGTATATTTTTGTTAAAGAGAGGCGTAGATGATTTTGGCTAGTAGAGAGCCGATTAATGGTTCGAGCTTGGATAGACCTTAACCGGGGCAAGGAACGGGGAGACCGACTTGGTGGATTGTTTAAGTTCTTTTAGGTTTCGGGATTCGGTCTAAATTTTCTTTAACAACGCACATGGTCGTCCTTTTAGCCAAAGCTAATAAGCAACGTAGCGTACAACGTCTCGGTTTAACTTTTGTGCATTAGTTAGGGTTGGCCGGGGGTAGTTTTGTAATTTTACATTAGTTTTGCTTGAGGACAAGCAACCGTTCTAAGTGTGGGGTGGTTGATTTGCATCTTTTGGTACATATTTTTGTTACCGTTTTTGCATCACGTTGCGTGTGTTTCGCTTGCTTTTAGGTATTTTAGGAGTTGAGTTGGCCGTTTTTCGTTAGTTCTAGGTTTTCTTAGTTTTTGTACGTTTTTTATTAGTTTTTGTAGTTTCTTTTACTCTTTCGTTTTTCTTGGCCACAAGACGTCTAAGCGGGGCCCGCGCTCGTTTGGTACCATTTTCACTCGACTCAGGATCGTATGGACAGGCAAGGATTCACAGCGAATGAGGTTCGATAGACCGGCGGACGTGAAGAGAACGAGGAATCGAGCCGGGTGCAACAATCCAATCGATCGACTGCCCTTCTAGTCGATCGACTAGAACCTCAAAATCGACTGGATTCCAGGGACTTTGGCCGTTTTGGACAACGCAGTCGATCGACTGCCGACATGACCGATCGACTGCCTGTCGATCGACTCCTTTACAGTCGATCGACTGAAAAGCATATTTTTCACTACTTTTGGATGATTTTGCCCCTGCGTGATGGATTAAACAAACAACGTCTTTTCCAATCAGTGACCAACTTGCAGAGAAGGACTTTCCTCTCCCAGAGAGAGCTCCTTCCAACCTTTTACAAATTCTCCCTTTTATTTGATCATTAAAAATGCTAGTTAATTAGTAAAAATTAGTTAGTTTCCTTAGCTAGTTGTTAGATCCTTGTTAGCAAGCAACTCAAGCTTAGTTTGGTGTATCTTTTGAAGAATTTCTCAAGTTGTTGTAGCCATTTTTGACGATCAAGCTTTCCTTTTCAAGCTTTTGTGGAATCAAGCATTTGGTAGTATTTCTCTATTTATCTTGTTTTGTTTTCATAATATTGCTTTAATCCTTGTTTTGATGTGTGGATCATAGTTTAGTTGTTGTTTGATTCTCAAATTTCCTTTCTTTTCATTTTATAGCTTTTGAGCTTTTGAACTTATGCTTTTAAGTTGTTTGCTTGTTTAGACCAATTTCTCAATCTTTTAGAAGCCTTAATAAAATCTTCCTTCTTATACTTTGATTTTCGCTAAATTAATGTTGTTGACTCTTTCAAATAGTAAGACTTTAATTTTCCCTCCCTTTTCCTTAATTCAAATTATAAGCTTTCTTAGTTAACTAGTTTAGATAAATTATTTTTAAATAAGCTTTAGTTTCCTTTCCACATTTTAATGCTTTCAAAACTTCTATTTCAATTTAAGTTTAGTTGTAAGAAACTCAAACCAAATCAATGACTACTGCTTTCCTAGTTTAGATTAGTTTAATTTCAATCGACGATAAGAGCAAATAAGAGACCGATAAGCCGATAACATCCATCCTCGAGAGACACGACTCGGGAAGAACTCGCCGCCATACAACCGGCTCCGTACTCTTGTGGAGACGGATTCTCAAAATAGCGCGTCGAGAATTCGTCGATCAGGGCTATTTTTACCTATGTGCTAGGACTGGTGTTTAGTTTCTTACTGACATCCCTTCCTCTAATAAGTTCTGGCATAAAAAGTTTTTCTTTGTACATTGCTTAGGAAATTGGGGCTTTCCTTCCCAATCTATTGAGGAACTTCCAGCCCAGCAGCATTTGTCCGTCAGAGACAGATCTCCCCGCCTTAAGCGGATCATTTCCATTTTGAACGAAAACGTCTTCCCTCTCTCCGAACTTCTTGTCCCTTCTGCCATAATTTTCTTCCATGATCGGGAGGAGAACAACCCTCTAACCTCCGAGATCGGTAAAGAATATTGACAGTCCTGCCTCTTATATTTTGCTTGGGTTATATCTTATGATGGCCTTTTACGATGGACTCTGAATAATCTGTCTTGTTTTCTTCAGAAAATATGATGCACAGGATCATGGCTGCTCGCCAAAGAGGCGCAACCGCTGGGTCAGAGGAACGAGCTCTGGAAGTTGAGCCTTCTCGCGCCGAGGCCAGTGGATCAGGGACTCCTCAGGCCCCTCATGAGCCAGAGTTGGAAATCATTGCCCCCTCAGAGTCGGGGGAAAGGACGGAGCGGCCCGCAAAGAGGCCACGTTCTGGCACGGGAGGGGCATCCCGCTTGGGGGTTAAGATTACAACCCCAAATGACACTTGGTTCAACAAGTCGGTCCTGAACTGTCCAGGCCCCTTGGCCGTTCAGTTCATCCAGTGGCAGTGCCCACGTGCGGATAGGACCAATCTGGATAAATGGTCAGACCCAGACCTCATAGAGTCTTTGTGCCAGGACAAGGCGAGGGTGAGTCACTTTTGAACTACTTCTTTTCACATTCCATTTTTCTTTTTACCCTGCTAAGTCTTCTTTTCTTTTAGGCAGCGGCCAAGAGGCCTATTCTGGTTGCCAGGGCGAGAGGGGCCCTGATGAATGCTGACTTGGCCAAAGAGCACAAGAGGTTGCAAGAGAAGGAGAAGAGGTTATGCGACCTATTCAAGGAGAGGGTCACCAAGCCGATGAAGGTGGAGCAAGAGTTGGAAGAGGTGAAGAAGGCGGAGTAGAAGGTGCTAGAGATGGCTAAGGCTGAGGCATGAGATGAGGCTCTGGCTGAAGCTCGGAGCTTAGCAGATGAGGCGGTGGCCCGAGCACGCGAGGAATGGAAGATGGAGTTTCTTAACTCTGAAGAAGGGTTGAGGCTTATTCAGACTAGCCGAGAAGTCGCCCAGCGTGCTTTCCTGGGCTTAGAGCAGCTTTACCATCTGCTGGCTCCAGAGGCGGAGGTATATTTCAACCTTGCCTTGGATGCTCAAGAAAAATGGGCCCAAGAGAAGCCCACTCTTCCCTTTGACCGCGCGGAGGTACTGAAGAAGCCACCCGAGCCTACATCCTTCTGCTATTCTCCCGAGTAGGATCTCCTACATAGACTCGACATCTACTAGTATGCTGAGCATGTCCTTGCAGCCTTCAATGCTCCCCCCATCTCTCCAGGGGCAGCTCAGCCAGATCCAGGCCTTGCTCTTGCACTGACTACATCTACTCCCTCCCCCACCTTCATCGATCTGGGTGAGCTGCCCGGAGGGGCCTCCCTTGGGGCCTTGGCTGAAGACGCAGTAGAGCAGCTCGCGGAGGAGGTAGTGCCGAGATTTAGGCTTAGCTCTACTAGGGCTGCTCTTTATATTTAGAAAGATTTGTTTGTTTTTTGCCTGTGTGGCTGATCTGTTTGTTCATGTATTTATTGTCTGATAAACAAATTTATCTTGTAGCGACTTTTCATATTTTAGGGTTTCCTGGTTTCGTGGAAACCCTAGTACTTTTATTCGTTATGGCACGTGCTCCTCTTTTCTTTATATATGCGCATTTACAATCTATGTCTTTCAATTTCATCATGGCTTCTCATTCTCTGCTTGAAGAGCTTGATACCGTGAGGCGAAAAAACCTTTCTCTATTTGCCGAGAATACCAAACTCACTGACAAGCTACTAGTCCTCCGGAAAAAAATCTCTCACATGTGCCGACTCCTAGAGAGGAAAAGGCAGAAAAAATGCCACTAAACACGAGAGTGGGTTGAACTTCGCCATCTTAATCGCCAACTGGAGGAGGAAAAGGCCGATCTGACGGATTCAGTAAGCTGACTGACCTTCGCCGCCAGCGAGGCTCATTACATTTTCGAGTGGGCTGACAGGTACTGCCAATGCTTCTATGAGACAGAGCGTGAACTATGACGTGTTCGCCGGATTCTGGCGTCTGACAGGAGGGCTCCTGCTTCTCATGGAGGAATTTTCTGGGCTTTCCTCTGAATTTTATTTTTTTGCTTCTTTGATGCACTTGTAATAAAACTCGCCAATTTTCCATTTTTATAAGAAGGCGTATGCATTTCTCTTTTGATGTATTTCCAGAATTTTTGCGATGGATGTTTTCTGAGCAAGAATTTTTTGTTGAGTATTTATGATTTTCTAATCAATTTCTAGCAAAATCCAAGTGTGTTGTCAACCGAACTTAGCAAATTGTGCCTTTAGTCCTTTGGCCAGTCCTGCCTTTTTCTGACCGTTTGGTCGGAAAATTGGGAAATCCCTCAGTCAATCCTGGCGTTAAAATACTGAGAACCAGGTCAGGAATTTTATAGGCATCCGCCCTTAGCCAATCCTGGCGTTAAGATTCTGACAATCAGGCCAGGACTTCTATGGGCGTCCGCCCTTAGCCAATTCTGGCGTTTAAATACTGACAATCAGGTCAGGCATTTTATGGGCATCCGCCCTTAGCCAATTCTGGCGTTTAAAATCTGTATAAATCAAAGACATATGAAATAAGATTGTTATAAATATTTGGCTATTTTTTCATACATAATATTTTCGTACGTTAGCTATGTTCCAGGCTCGTGGTAGCTTGACCCCATCTAATTGTTCAAGTTCATACGCTCCACCCTGCAGGATTTTTGTAACTTTAAAAGGCCCTTGCCAGGTAGCATCCAACTTTCCTTTTGCCTTCCCTAAATCATATCATCGAAGGACTAAATCTCCCACTTAGAAATGCCTTTTGATCAAAGACTTATCATAGGCTGCTTTGACTCGCCCCCTAATGTGCTCCGTCCTAACGGCAGCTCTTTCCCTCTCTTCCTCCACCGAGTCCAGGGCATCCTGTATCAATAGCTCATTTGGCTCCTCAACAAAGTTCTAAATTCTATGGGTTTCCATACTGATCTCGGCAGGGACCACGGCATCCATGCCATAAACAGGACTGAATGGCGTTTCCCCGATTCTCTCATTGGGATTAGTCCTGTAAGCCCACAGAATTGAACTGAGCTCTTCAACCCACTTGCGTCCTGATCTTTCCAATCGAGCTTTGATTCCTTGTACGAGGATGCGATTGGTCACTTCAACTTGGCCATTGGCTTGCGGATGATAAACAGATGTGAAATGTTGATTGATTTTCATCCGAGCACACCAAGCTCTGATTCTGGATCCCATGAACTGAGTGCCATTATCTGAAACTAAAATCCTAGGGATGCCAAATTGACAGACTATGTTTTTCCACAAAAAACCCATTACCGCATCCTCTGTGGTTTTTGCCAAAGCTTCAGCCTCCACCCATTTGCTGAAATAATCGATGGCCACAATCAGGAACTTCTTTTGTGCGGGGGATGTGGGGAAGGGTCCTACAAGGTCTATCCCCCATTTGCTGAACGAGAAAGGAGAGCTCATTGTCATGAGATCCTCCGCATGCCTTTGTATCATGGGTGAGTTCTTTTGACACTTGTCGCAAGCCCGAACAAATCCTCTGCTTCCTTCCTCAGTTGTGGCCAAAAGTATCCCGCTCTCAAGATCTTGCTAGGCTCTGGCACCCATGTGATTGCCACAAAATCCTTCATGGACTTCTCTAAGGACATGGGTTCCCTCCCTTGAGCTTAGGCACCGTAAAAGGGGCTGCCCGAACCCCCTTCGAAACAGCTCTCCTTTAATCAAGCAAAACCGGGATTACCTGGTCCTTAATTTCATTTCTTCTCTCCTGCTCTCCGGCAGCTCTCCTTTCTCCAAATATGCTTTGATAGTAGAGCGCCAATCTTCTCCTTCATCCACTGAGCATACTTTCTCCTCTCCGAATTCCTGATCTTCCATTAGCAGAGTGATCATTCTTTCTCGACAATACACTGCTGAACTGGCCACTTTGGCCAAGTAATTTGCTCTCGTGTTTTCTTCTCTAGGGATTTGGATGGCAGTCAGAGTCCCCATGGCACTAGCTAACTCACTAAATTTGGCTAGGTATTTTTGCATATGCTCGTCTCTTGTCTCAAATTCTCCATTTATCTGCCTACATACGAGCTGCGAATCCACTCTTGTGCATACCTGCTCTGCCCCCAAATCCTTTGCCATCTGAGTTCCCCTCAAAAGAGCTTCATACTCAGCTGCGTTATTAGACAGAGTATAATTCATCTGTATTGCATATTCAGTGGTTACACCAGTCGGGTCAATCAATACTATGCCCGCGCCACAGCCTAGATTTCCTACCAAACCATCTGTATAAACTGTCCATTCCTTTTTGTCCTTAGGAGAGCTGGTCATTTCTTGCATAAAATCAGCCAACGCTTGGGCTTTAATGGCTGTCCTTGCTTCAAAAGTAATATCAAACTCACTAAGTTCAATTATCCATTGAACCAGTCGTCCTGAGGCCTCCGGCTTATCCATAATGGCTTTCAATGGTAAGTTAGTCAACACTACTATGCTGTGTGAGAGAAAATAAGGGTGCAACTTACGTGTTGTCCCGACCAGGGATAATATTGCTCGCTCCACTTCTACATATAGGACTTCAGCATCATGCAACACTTTACTCCAATAATATACCGGCCTCTTCATTTTGCCTTCCTCTCTGAGCAAGACCGAGCTTACAGCCTGCTGCCCAACAGACAAGTAAAGGATTAAAGGTTCACCCTGAACTGGCTTAGTGAGCAGCGACATGCTAGCCAGGTGCTCCTTCAGCATCCGGAACGCCTCCTGACACTCCTCATTCCACTGAAACCGAGCTTTTTACACAAGGCCTGGAAGAATGACAGGTTTTTTTCAGCTGAGCGCGAGATGAACCTGCTCAAAGCGTTAATTCAGCCTGCCAGGCACTGCATCTCTTTGACATTCCTTGGGGCCTGCATGTGCATGATGGCTCTTACCTTCTCTGGGTTGGCCTCTATTCCCTTTTCTGTGACCATATACCCTAGGAATTTACCAGCTCTTACCCCAAATGCACACTTTTTAGGGTTGAGCTTCATCCTGTATCTTCTCAAGGTTTCAAAGGTTTCCCTTAAGTCATCCACATGCGAGTTTGTCTTCACGCTTTTGATAACATGTCGTCGACATATGCCTCCACGTTCCTTCCTAGCTGAGCTTTAAACGTCTTATCCACCAATTGCTGATACGTGGCGCCAATATTCTTGAGCCCAAACGGCATGACCACATAGCAATAGGTCCCCTTTAGGATTACAAAACTGACTCGCTTCCAGTCCTCCTCAGCTAGTCTGATCTGATTGTACCCTTGTGAGGCATCCATCATGCTTAACAGCTCACAACCAAACGTGGAGTCAACTACCTAGTCTATCCTTGGTAACCGGTAATGTTCTTTAGGGCAGGCACGATTGAGGTCCCGAAAATCTATACACATATGCCAATCTTCTGGAGTTTTGGGGACCAATACCGCGTTGGAAAGCCACTTACGGAATTGTATTTCTTGAATGTGCTTAGCTTTCAACAATTTTTCGACTTCAGCTTCGATGATTGCCTCCTTCTCGGGGCTGAAGTTACGCTTCCTCTGTTTAAATGGCTTTTATCCAGGGCTGATATTGAGGCGGTGCTCGACGACTGCCGGGTCTATCACCACCAGATCTTGAGGAGACCAAGCAAAGACATCAGCATTGGTTCTCAAAAATTGGACCAGGTCTACCAGAATTTCTTGGCTCAGGGTCGTTCACACTCTCACAACTCTACTATCATCCCCTGGGACCACCTCTACCAACATCAAACCCTCCTCTCGCTGGGCCTGCTCTGGCATCGCGTTCTCCGTTCTGGCTCTCTTATTTTGTCTTTCCTCTTCATTATGTCGGATACACTTGACGTACTCTTGTCTGGATGGTCGTCCCAACATAACATTGTATGAAGATGGTGCATCCACTACCAGAAATCGCACTATCTTAGTTAACCTATACGTCTCTTCCCCTAATGTTACCAAAAGCCTCACAACACCTAAAGGCTTCAAAGCTCCTCTTGCAAATCCTACTAACAAGGTTGTTACCTCTTCCATTTTGACATCAGGTTTTAACTTTCGATAGCAGTCATAGAATAAGATATCAGCCGAGCTCCATGTGTCCACAAATACCCGTCTCACATTATAATTTGCAATAGTGGCTGTTATGACCAGGGCATTCATGTGAGGGGCCAAGATGCCATTCTCATCCTCTGATCCGAAACATATGCTTTGGCTTGGGGTTATCTGACCAACCTCTCGTGATTTCCTGACCAGGTCCTTTGCAGCTCGGACATAGCTGTTTTGCGTTCGTTTAGAATGCTCATCCCACTCGCCTCCTGTGATCATTAGGATTTCCCCTCGTATGACCTGGGCTTGGTCACTTCACCTCCCACTTTTCACCCGTTATCTTATTCATGATTGTTCCCTTGAGGCCAATCGTGCCTGCGTAAGTCAGACTTGGGCTCCTCTCTTCTCATATGCACATACTCTTTGAGTTGCCCGGCCTTCACCATTCTCTCTAGTTCATCCTTCAGATGAGTGCACTAATCTGTGTCATGGCCATACTCATTATGGTATCTGTAGAATCGGTCAGATCTTTCTTTTCACAGTTTTTGAGAGTAAGTTTTAGGCCATTTTAGATCAGGGTGTCGTTCAATTGCTTGCAAAATCTCTCCCTGAGGTGTTGCCAGGGGTGTGTATCTGTCGAAATGAGATCGTCCCCCTGACAGATCTGGCCTGGGCTTTTTCATCGGTACCCTTTCCTCCCTATCAGGTCTGTCCCTTTTCTTCTCTCCTTCTTCCTTGATCTTTAAGGCTTTCTCCAGGTTGATGTACTTCTCTGCCCACTCCAAGAGCTCTCCGAATTTCAGCGCTGGCTTTACGACCAGCGACTGAAAAAATTCTCCTCTCCTGAGCCCCTGCGCTAATGCGTTAACCAAGAGCTCCTCAGATGCTGATTGCACCTCAAGCTTTGCATTTGTGAATCGGTTGATGTATGTGCATAGGCTTTCATTTTCCTTCTGTTCCAGGATGAATAATTCTAGCAGCATTTTATAGATATTTCCGACATCTAGTAAACTGATGTAGGAATGCCGAGTTGAACTCGTCAAAATTGATGATCGAACGCGGCGACAACTGGCTGAACCAGAGTTGGGCCGATTTTGTAAAAGTTATTGGGAAGACTCGGCACATGACCACGTCTGAGAATTTGTGCAAAGTTGCCGCGATTTCAAATCGGCTCAGGTGATCCCACGGGTCTGTTGTCCCATTATATTCAAAGCCCATGGATCTGTAAGAGGCCGGTATGTCATCGCACATAACCGCCTCCATGAACGACGTACCCCTCCACGCCGGCATCGCATCTGAGCTCGCCATCTTCCTTTTAAACTCCCTGACCTCTTTCTACAGATTTTGCATTTGTTCAGTGAGGTCCGGGTTGGTTTGGATAGATGTTTCACTTTCAGAAGCGGAAAAATTCTCTTCCTCCTCCTGGAGAGGAGTCCGGACCGTGCGCTGGGAGTGCGGTGGTTCCGTCTCCGGTGGCGGGACTATCTGGGACATGGGTGTTTTGGACGGGGGCATTGAGAACTCAGCGAACTTTCTTTCCACAGCCACTTCCACGGCCTTACCGATGAGGTCAGACAGTTGCTTGAGAAAGGTGTTATTCAGCAACCCTCCGCCAACTTGCGTGGACCCACTGGGGAGAGGCTGCGCTGCGCCTGGCCGTGCTGCTGCTGATGGCTCTGTCGTTCACGGCCCTGCCGCGTTTGGCGCACCCATTGGAGTGGCAGAACTTGGTGTGCCACCCAACTCCGCCACTAAATTTCACTGAAGTCCATCTAAAGCCATGTCTTATCTAACGTCGTAGCCTTGATTTTCCCACAGACGATGCCAATTGTTTTACCCAGAAAATAATTATACCAAACTAATATGTCCCCTCCGCAGAGCACTCCAATCTTCCTACAAAATAAGCCTGACCTGCACCCACAAACACGTTAGAAAGGACCACCAGAGGATTTCCGGTGGAAACCTCTTCAATGCTTAAGTCAGTTAAGCGGGTAGTATATTTCAGTGAACAATGAAAGGAGTGAACAAGAATGTCATACCTCTCTCAGCCTTGGAGCTGAGCTATTTATAATTTTCCCCAGTGGGGACCCCTTCCGGTATCTCGGAGATGAAGGCCGCGAATCTCTGGCCGTTGTGCAAATAACCACGATAAGTGGTCCCACCTGTTCCTTTCTGGGAAGCCAGAGCGCCTGGTCTCCCATAATCCTACCCTCCTATAATCCTTCTCATCGAATTTGAATTAGGTCAGGATATTTTAACTGACTAAGCCTTTTGACCTTAATCTCACTCGAGAAAAGAGGTCAGATCAGGATTATCCCGAATTAGGGTAACTCCTTTCTTATCTCCATCTGTTTTCCTGACCTCCTCAAGAAAGTCAGCTCAGGACCCCACAGGGGTAAAACAGGTCAGGCCATTTGGCACCTCCTTAGTGATCCCAGATCAGGTCTACCCCAACCCAGGTCTGTCTGTTCAGGCCACATCAATTATAAAGTTATTTAAATTATAATATAATCGTTTAATTTTATTTAATTGCATGCACCCCTTCGACTTTATTTAATTTAAAACATAACCCTTCAACTTTTAATTTTTTTTTAAATATACCTAAAGATTTATAATTTTATTTTAATGAGTTACATCAATTAAAGATTATAAAAACAATCACACGAATTCAAACAAGTTTGAAGAACTTGTTCTTCACCGTTCGTCCACAGAACCATGGGATCTCACCATTCATCAACATTACTAAATCATAATTCATCGGCAATACCAGAGGATTTAACACATTCAACCATTCAATAGAAAGAGGAAGTCGCCCACTCCCAGGAAACGATGAATTGGATAAATTCGCCAAAAGCAATCTGCAGAATTATGCGTCCCTCATTGCGTTCCATTCATTGGAGAAAAACCCAGGTAATTGAGGCTATCCCTATGTATTATATGCAAACTCGTCGGTGAAATTTCATAGAGTAGTCGTTCGGGACGAAAATTGTATACCAAAGTCAAGCATTTATTGAGGTCCCCATAACTGTTTGATCAATGACTAAACTAACGGGGTCGATAAATTGTTCGATGTATTACGAAGAAGACGATATAAAAAGAACTGGACTAGGGGTATAGTGCCTCCTGAATAAATTGTAGTTTGTTGCCTTCATTTCGATGGTTGTATAGTTTAGAGGATTGTTACCTTTCTTTGATGGTTGTAATTGGCAGAATATTTCAGACAATTTTGGCCACCTAGTGCCGCAGATTCTAGGCAATTTGAGCAAGTTGGTGCTGGAATATTACACTAATTTATGTGAACAATATTGTGTACAAGTTTGGGCCAATGAGTGCTGAACAGAAACTAAAAATTATATTTTGGGTTATGTAATGCTTCATCATTTTGTTTCTTCAATTTTCAGTGTATAAGACCAATGCTGTTGGCGAAGAGAGAAAATCAAGCACGAGCATCCGAAGATGAACAATCTACACATGTGACGTTGTCTACTAATTAGGGACATTCTCGCAATCGTGGGAGTGCATGACACCGTTTATCATGTAACTTTATGTTTAGAATTGTTTTGTTATAGTATGCATTTTTAGACGATAATCGTACTTTGTTGTTTTGTTTAAACTACTTTAATTACATGATCGTAATTTGTTGTTTCAAATTATGATCACACTCTGCTTTTTTTGATCATGGTCGAACTTTGTCGATTCGGGTTATGGTCATATTTGTTTTCTTTGGTTAAGTGGCTTGTCCTGTATTCGATTTTTGTTACAATATCGATGACAAAGAGATATTAATACACATGTCTAGTTTTGTGTGTTGTTCGGTCCATCGGGTCGCACGAGGTCCTAGCAGACCATCCACCTGATCATGAGGAAGTCGTGAGCTCAGGTCGTCATAAGGAACGAGCTGATAATAACGAGTTCACACATGTAGACATCACAACATATAATTCATCAAATTTGAAATTAAATCATGTTTGTAGTAGTGGTGTCGTCATAACGTGATAACCGTCGTTTTAATCTTGCACGCGATAATTTTATAAATTAGTAAATCAAATTACTGTCAAGCTACTGTTATAAATACCTCTCGTTTGGTTTCAAATAATTGTGCACATATCGTATTTATGAACAATTTTAATGTTGCGTATAAAATAATTTAATAACTTTGCAAAACATGCACAATTAATGTGCAAGAGAAGACAGTTGCACATGAAATATATAATATGATAATTACCAAAAGTGAAATTAAAAAAAAAATGGCGAACACTGATCATCTTTCAAAATTAGTATTCCCCTACTTATCTATTGAATATTTGAAATATCATAATTGAGCTCACTGTAATATTCAACCTTAAATAGAATAACCAAACCTCACAAGTTAAAACTATGTCATCAGAGTGTTTCGTAGGGCTGTTCATTTATTTTTGGATCTTGAGAGTTGAGTGGACTATAATCCTCATCGAGTAATGTCCCTTTTTTGGCATTTGCAGAATCGGGGAGCCCGGACTTCTTTTAACAAGTAGTCGATTTATGGCCTGTTTTACTGTAAAAGAAAAACAATACAATAGTTTAATTAAACTAATGAACCAGAGCAAGTTAGGGGTGAGAATGAACTTTATTTTGAAATTTAGCGTACCCACATAGTCCGCAATTTTATTTTATTGGCTTTACGAGCCCCTCTCGACCCAACCTTCTACGGATCATGAATAAATGCATTCTTTTGTGAAAGTCTATTGTGGTCATGAATCTCGCTCGAATGCTCGAAATTTGCACTTTTTGTTGGCATGGAGTCGGCAAGTACTTCCTCAGCCTTTTTTGTCACACGTCTAACTCTCTTAGTAGGATTTACGGTTGCGGATTTGGTCTGTGAAGCTTTAAGACACAATTCACTACATTCTTGGTGAAGCACCATAAACCTCTTCAGTTGTGGATCCACTGTTAGAAAAGGAAATTTCTCTTGCAACTGCTTCCCAGCCTCAGTGGTCCATCTCACACGTACGCTCTCACTAGGTATAGATTGAAGATTTATATCCTTAAATGAAGTAAAGAGATGACTACATGGCAATCCATCCGACTCTAGCATCTTGCATTCTCATAGATATATACCTTCCGTGACATCAACCTTCACCGACTACTGTTTTTTAGATTCCGATCCATATTTTTCCAAAGTGAATGTGTGTAGACGGTCGTCATGTACATTTTTGTCAACAACTATGAAACCTTGCTCCATTATTTCTCTTTTGAAATCTTCAAATACGGCTCTAGTATAAATATTTGCAGCTTGATGAAGGAGGCCGTGAAGTGCAACAATAGGTCGTATGTTGGTGGCGCTCGTACAGATTCATTTTGTTCTTTTAAAAATATAGCTCTCATTGAGACGAGTACTTGATGGAAGTGCCGTAGGAACTCGGTAATCGTGCTTCTGGCTTTGCCTGGGCTCTTGAATAGAGAGTTTAAAGATTCTGCCCATTGTGTTGTCCTAGTCATTCCCATAAAGTGACCTCGTAGGTATGCCTCACTCTAATTTCCTCTTCTATCATACGTCTCCTTAATCCAACTGCTATCCATAACCCCATGTTTCTCGATCTTTCTTTGCCACTCATGCTCGAAACTTTGAATAGACCATCTCGCCATCATTAACCTTGAAAACATGGTGCAAAATTCATGTACTTTTACCTTCTGAGCATAATTTCTATTTAGATGCCAACCACATAGTTTATGCACTGCATTAGGAAAAATCCCTCTTATGGGGTGACGTATTGATTCATCTTGATCTGTGACAACTGAAACAGGGGCTTTCGCGCCCATAGATGCAAGAAATGTCTTAAGCAACCAGACATAAGATTCAGCAGTCTCGTTATACATCAATGCAGCTCCGAAGATAATACTCTTCTTGTGGTTATCGATACCCGATAAAATGACCAAACGGAAAGTTATAGACATTCGTTTTGTAAGTACTATCCATAATGAGCACATCGCCAAACTTACCATATGTTGTCCGGGAGAAACCATCACACCAAAATAACATGCTTAGTGATGCATCGTCGATGCATGTTTTCTCAATAATCAAGTTTTGGTCATTCAGCTGCATCCCTTTGAATAGGGATAACGTAGTTTGGATGTCCCCGTTCCGAATAGTGTCAATACATTGTTTCCCTAAGAAATTATAACCCGCTTTCTTGTCAAACGTAGTATTGCCCGGACAACCTTCAACTTGTTGCAGATAATTAAAACTTTGGCATGGGCGGATGCCTGCATCTCGTAGCAAGCTTAACATCACCTTTTGAGGTGCTGATATGTATCTGCAAATATATTAATTCAATTCATTTTACTTGATATAATTTTAATATAATAGACACATATTCACATAACTCAATGGACACAGATTATATCATATATGCAGATTTGTTTTTTGCTAATTTTAACTATCTATTTATTTGAATTGGTTCCCCTACGCGACGAATATGACAATAGTCTTTGTTGGTAGTATGCAAAATTAAATTAAAAAAACCTCTATTTCACGTACGACGACAACATTATTCTCTCTATATATAATGTGAAATTATAATCACATGCCTGTTGCACTTTAGACGGTATGCCGTTTCCGCCATTTCTAGAGCGCGTTTGTGAGCAGATTGGAAATATGTAACCTTGTAGAAGTCAGTTTCGATATCGTGTGCAATGCGGAGTCGAGCAGGGCAATTATATTTCTTGTTTACGGACTCCTTTCGAATACATTTATGCCCTGTAATTATTTCCCTCCGAAGTCCCGCACAAACACACTCCCATCCTTTGTTCTTCAAAACACCCCTTTTGAATGTGGAATGGCATTTTTGAACATCAAATCCCATTTGCCTGCCATAGTTAATGTAAAATATATCGGCCTCCTCACCGGAACCAAAAACCATACCCTAACAGTTGCATCTTCTGGGGGTGTTTCTGTTCGATGTTCCTCCTCGAATGCAGTTTTTGCATCATCTGAGATGTCCTCCTCATCAGGTGAGTTATCCATTTAAAATATTGATTACTACACCTGTTATAGGAGAAGAATACCTTAAACATAAAACAAACAAAAAGATTAATAGAAAGCACTTTATACAAGCGAACAACCATGAGCATCAATTTTAACCCCAAAAAAAACATAAACGCGTGGGATAATATAATTATACTGAGGCCTGCCATTTTTCTACCTATATTCTCGAGATAAAAGGGTATAACGTCAAACAATCGGGGATTTTACCAAGAATTAGGCATTTTGTCGTCAACGATTCCCACCCTCCTGCTGACAACAAAAAATATAAGATGATATAAACCTTAATTTTCGTTTGAGTTATGGTTGTGGAACTCATACCCCTTTATTGTGCGGTCTATGTTTGGGATTTTCCCCTGGTCGTGTGTAGCTACGTGTAATTGTGTGTAGCCTTAGGTTAATTGGCTCTCGTATGAGTTGGGCATGTGGATTAAAATATGGCCATGCTATGATCAAATATTGAAAAAAAATCAGTTAATAGGATTAAAAGGCTTACTTCCGGGTTAAAGGCTGTTAAAATATTTGTAAAAATAAATTAATTTATATTTTATGATCTAAAAAAATATGTCGATTGCACGTAATAACGAAATGCCATTTAATTGAAGTTTGAAATAATGTAATTGAACTTAAATTGATTTTTATTATATACTTGGAGCTACTCCGCCATGAGTATTTTAAATCATCAAGTAATGAGGAATTTTAATTTTAATGTTGCAGATACACTCACATATTTCCTTAAGTTGAAACAGTCAGTGTCATATGATATGATTTGTAATATTTCTCGTGAAATATTAATTCCAAATCTTTAAATTAATTTGAAAATATATCTTCAACCGTAACGGAGGACTCGTAAGTTGACGATCTACGTCGATTCAATGTGATTTCTCAGATGAACGCAAAATCATTGAAATATTTCGTTATTGATGGATTTTAGTCTGGTGGATATAGATATGTACATTAGTCATACCTAATGGTGTAATTGAGTAATTTATATTTGCAGTTTTATAATGGTATCGAGCTAGTACTATAATATTTTTAATATATTTTTTTTTAATATTTCACACTATTCTTCACAATTTTTTTAGATGGACCACAATGTCAATTGAGGATAGATAATGGTAAATTTAAAAAAAAAAATACAGATAGCATCATATGATGTGATTTGTAAGATTTATCGGGAAATATTAAAGTGAATATTCATTTGGGAAAAAACATTATCATTTCAAATTATATATAGATTTGGAAAAATAAATTAGATTGGAATAATTAATACTTAGACAGGCTCCACGAAGGCCCAAGTCAATCCGATTAAGGATCAAAGCCCGGGCCCGCGCCATGTCCATCAAGCGAAATAATTTGTAGCCCAGTTGGGCCCAATAGTGATTCCCCGGAATAGGGGTTTATTTCGATAGGCCCAAGGGAGGATCACAAATTTAAACTGGCAACACTTTTCTTAGGAATCCGATGTGGGAGAGATGGGATTTTCAAAATGGAAGCAGCTGGTTGAAACGAAGAAATCTCTACCATAACCCTTATTAATACATTTTTTTGGTTTCTTGTCTTTTTAGATTTTCCGTCCCTTTAACGCACAACTCATTAATCATTAATGCACTCTGCATACAAGCTTCAATAATTGGTTGCAAAAAGTAAACGTAAAATATTTTAACCAAACTTTTATGTTTCAACTTAAATTCATTTTTGCTTCAATATGTCAAAAAAGAAAATTTTAAATATCAAAATGCTTAAAAAATTTGGAGCGTAAACTGAAACTTTTTATTTTGTCTATCTTTTGAAATAAAAATTGGAGTGAAAATCTCTATGTGAAAAAATTATTGAGCAGCATAATATTTCCCATGTATTTCTCTTGGAAGTCAAAAGAATTTTACAACATCAAACCTATTCATTTCATGTGGTTATTGGATAATAATAAATAAATAATGCATTAATGAAGGCCAGACTTGGAATTATTGTCCAACAAAGAAGCAAAAAAAATGCAAAACGTCTTCTATTTTGAAAAGTCCATGCATTTCACCCACCTTCTCAAAAGTTGCGTGATACCGTAGTTCTAATATGTAGACTTTAATGATGTAAGTGGCGTAAGTGATATGATTATACTGCTGGCAGTGATAAAGATTTAGAATTTTTTGAAATTTATTTTCTTCGAGGTTCCAATGTTTGGTCTATTTGTCCAATAATTTGGATTTAACTATTTTTTTGATGTATTTTTTTTATATTAATTTATAATATATTTTGAAGTATATACAGAATAATTATTTCATAGCACCTACTTTAGTTTAATTTAATCATTTTGAAATATTTATAATACCAATGAATATGATTAATAAATGTATTTTAAATTAAATATACATCATGACATAAATATATTACTTAATTAATACATTAATATATTAACTTTACCGTTGAGTCACAAAATTAGTCGAAAAAATATAGCAAAATACCTTAAACTTGAAAGGATACCCGTAGATAATTGCCCTCCGCGTGTTTCATGTGAATATGTGATATAAAAAATTTAAAACCTAAGGTAATGACAATTGTATTATATGTAATATTTGTTTATTATTCTTTTCTATTTCTTTATTTAATTTTCTACGTAAGGCATTAATTTGTTCATGTAGACATATAATGTGTTTAGCAATGCATTATATTGAGATTAGATTAGGTGGTTTAGAATATATTTAATATTTTTCTTAGGTGTAATAATTTATTATCATTATTATTAATATTATTAATGGTTGTTATTGTTGTTTCTAAAAAAAATTTTCTTCTTTTTTGGCGTAACAATAGTTTTTCATATAGATTTCCAATGTTATTCCCAATGCATTGTATTAAGATTAGATATCCTAATTTATGTATATATTTTTTATATATAATTTTCTTTTGTAATAATTTTATATAACTCGTATTTTTATTTAATAGAGTATTTGAAATTCTACAATTATAATTATTTCAACTTTTATTACATATTAAAACTAATTCATCTTACATAGATTTCGGGCCTGCTTGGTTGAGCTTTTTAACAGTGCTTATAACTTATTCCATATCAATAAGCTCTTTTAGACTGCTTGGTAAGAATCAAGAATAAGCTCCTGATAGCTGATTCTGCCTAATAAGCTCTTGTTAAAAAAAAGTTACAAATAGTAGCTTTTTCTAATAAGCTACTACCTTATTTGGGAAAATCATTTTTTATCCTTTTATATTGTAAAAAATATATTATTTAAAAACTAATATATTACTTTATATTTTATGACAATATAGTAATTAATCATAATTAAAGTTTCATTTATTATTATAATTATTTTTTAAAATTATTTTTCATGTATTTGTCTTTTATTTTAAAATAAAATCTTTTAGGAAGTCTTTATTAAATATTATAATTTTATTTCTAATGTAAAACTAGAGAAAAGAGAGAGGAGAGTGAGAGAATGAGAGAAGAAAGTGTTCAATAGGTGTGCTTTATTATGTGGACTAAAGTCCCTTTTATTGGTACAAGATTAGGGTTTAGGAGTAGGAAAGTCATTCACATACTATATAATTATTACAACTATTAATTACAACACTCCCCCTTGAATGACCTTAAAATCCTGCCTCGTTAAAACCTCAGGAAAACCTAATGGGACAAAAGCTGGTCGAAGGAAAAAGAGTACAACCCTACGCCCCCTGGAAATCAAGATCTTTGAGTCGATCCATGCCAATCTTGTGTACCAATCTTCTAAACGATGATGTTGGCAATGCTTTCGTTAATAAATCCGCCAAATTGTCATATGAGCGAATTTGATGGATATCGATATCGCCATTATCTTAGAAATCTTATGTGTAGAAGTTCGAGAGATATATATCTTGTCTTGTCACCTTTTATGTAGTCACATATGAATTGTGTCATATACGAAATATTTCTTTTCACACTTATAGTGTTGCTGTCTCATTAAAACTTTGCCAGAAAAACCCTGCGGGACAAAAAACCGATCGAAGGAAAAAGAGTACAAGTGCTCCCCATGACTTCAATTGGTAGTAGTTCTCGAGTTTATCATTTTTCTATCTTCAAACATTGAAATATAAAATTATGCAAGAATGTGCCTCATCAAAAATCTTAATGGGAAAATCCGACAAAACCTCATTTAAGGGAAAAAGAGTGCAATGCATATATCATCATATTAATGACAATGTTACAAATATGATTCAAGCATATCAAAATCCTTCCAGGATTTTATTTCATTCATGATATTGTTCTATATTGTCGGTTGAGTGAAACTTCAAGTTTCACTATCATCCACCACGTAAAAGAATGCTCTTGTAGCATAAATATTTATTTATATATTATTGACAAATTATTTCATATGAATGAACTTCTAGTCAAACATATAGCAATCTATAAGATTGCATATTCAATCTTGGTCAATCAATTGTGTCAATAACTTTTAATTAATTCAAAAATATCATCCTCGCTATCATTAAGCTCATGAGTATAAATATAGTTGACTAATTTTTACTGATTCTATTTGATCCAATTATATAGACATAACTTATCGAGATCTCTTTGCTCTAAAATTATCACTAGGCACTTGAACCTTTCAAGGGTTTATAAGTTGTTATGTCTGTTTCCTGTACTGGAGTATAACGTTTAATGAGAAGACCATCACAAATAATTGCTCTATATAAAGGATAAATATTAGAATTAATCGTTACCATGCTTCAGGCATGCCATCTTAATCCTCTTATAGGATTTTATATAACTTTCAAGTTTGAGTCTTTAAACTTGAAAACCATTGATAACCTCATAATCACTAATCTAAAATGAAAACTCTCGCTACAAACTTCAGGTTTGCTTTAAACTTTACGAGGATTATATTTATGCATTCCATATTTTTGGTTACCATGACATATATTTTTTTTGTTACCATATCATATGCCTATCCTCCCCTAATGCTGAGAATATACAGTGACTAACAAATTATTAGAAAAATGTATCTTTATTTGATATGTTCTCAGCATTCGCTATCCATTATGACATGTGGTGGGGCGATTATAAATATCGCACTTGTTTAAATTATGATGGAGGATTCTAACTGTAATCCATAGACAGGGGTTTCACATATATTTTCATATTTGGCATACTTGTGAAATATTCATTTCACATAATTACAAAAACTGTTCTCATCCAATGATATAACAAATAGCATAAGACATATCAATTGCTTTTGCCAACTATAGTCAACAAAATATAAATCATCAGTAAACTTTGAAAACAAATTTACTAGCAAATGATAAGTGTATTTATTAGATACATACGGTAATTTGTTCTCATAGCCAATAGAGAAATTATTCTCATAAACTTCTGGTTATGAGATAATAACACATGCAATCTTCTAGTGGATCCAAATATCTAGAAGTCATCATGGAGGGTGAATGAGCCCCAAAGATCTCACCCCGTAATATAAACTATGAATATTATTGGAACCTAATTCCAATTAAACTAGTAATAATTTAATGGTTAATTTTGTTGAGAACATGTAGCATTAAAAATAAATAGAAGAGTCTTCATACTCTTCATAAATTAATAAACTGGGATGGTCATACCAGTCATACCAAATCATGATAATACTGAACTTTGGGTTCAAAATAATAATAATTTATAACTCTTTTAGACCTTTTATTGAACTTTCGGACCAATATAGGAATATTTGAGTTAATACTAGCTTATAGTACAAATTAATTCGATAATAAATTGTCTCAAATTCTTATGGATATTTCAAGTACAAATCAAACTTCTGGTTGATTTATATTCCAAATTATATCACCACGAGTTTGTAACTCAAGTGGTATCACTAACCCTTTATAATGGTGTTGAAAAGGGTTCAAATCTTGGACCTCTCATATTTTTTTTGAGGTTTATCTTTACTTTCTAACCACTTTGCCCAACTGATTAAAATAATATTCTAAATCATATCAAAACAATTATAAAAACTTTATGTGTAATATTATTGAGATTTGTACTACTTCAAGAATACAATCAATTTAATGTTTTGAAATTTATAAAAATCCATAACATATACATAATACTTGTGGTATATATTTTTCAAAAATGATAAGTTTTATATAAGAAATATGCTCTTCGGGGCATTATCAAGTAGTAATGATTGATTTGATGTGTTACTCCTTCGTGAGTATACTTGGTTTTTAATATTGTATACGACAAAGTGTCATTTTTCAAAACTAAGAAATATCCAATTGAATATTTGACATAAATAGCACTACTTCAGGAGTAATATATCAATATTCTTCAAGAATAAAAAATTGGCAAATAAATATATAAATGATATGCAGGGGCATATAATGTTCGTAAGAAATATTATTATTAGTTGTGTTACTTCAGGAACAACAACTTAATCATAATGTAAATAATACAACAATGACATGTAAATAATGCTTTTAATAATAAATAAGACATATAATAAAAATATTTCTTCAAGAGCATTGTTAATATTCTTCTGAAATACTATATATTATTTTTCATCAGGAAAATACGGATTATATCTCTTATATTGTTCTTCTTGAACATATCATACTCAATTGAGAAATTATAGTTTACAATCACATTTATTCAGAAATCATGATTTATATTTTAATAATATTCAAGATTATAAAGAATTGTGAAATCATATTTCGCAAAAATACTACGATAAATATGAATTAAAAATAAATCTCATATAGTGCGCAAATATACATGGTTACATGTTTTATCAAGAAAAGAAAAACACAGCTTGTTATTTCAGATCTATCATGGTTGCATATAAATTGTGTCCTTTAACTAATTGTCAATAACAAAAATTGAACCAAACTAATACTCTAAATTCATATTAATAAGTAGATCTCATTAGAATTATATTAACTATAATATTTGGGATGCATCTCCTCTTAAGCAAAATCACATCAAAATAAGTACTATAATTACCACATAATGTACGTTAACAACTATGCAATGTATTCCAAGAAAAATGGGGCTAAAATTTTCAAGTCTCGAAATAGAAATGCATAAAATACATAGATTATGCTTCATGCTTGCATGTGATTATCAACTCAAGAAGATAAAGTTACTAATGTCATGCATGTAAATATATGATAAAGTTTCAAGAGGATTATCTAATTGTATCCCCTTTTCTTTTTTTTAAAATAAAAGATATAATTTATTAAAAACTCTCTATGAACAAGAACAAATTCACAATTGAAACACATAAATTTATATTAACATTTATATCAAAAGAGAAAATATGTACCTTGATTGGATAATCTACTCGTGAAAAATATGTGCCGGTGGATAGATCCTCAAAACTTTTTGATGAAATTGTGGACAAGCTCTCCTTCATCAAGTGCCCGAAAGAAAATAAAGGTAATCTCATGAAGGAAAATATTTGATCTAGAACTATAATGTAAACAAGACACAAATATTAACATTTCTTCAGGAATAAGTATCATATATCATAACATACGATACTTCAAGATCACAATGATTTTATTTAGATTTAAAAAAAATCCATATTCTTCAGGAATATTGAATTACGATATAATTCTAGTACAAGTATGAATGGTGGTTCTTTTAAAAACATATATATTCTTCAGGAATATTATTATTACACGAAGTAAGAATATGTACGTATATTCTTTTGGAATAATATATAGTTGTTCTACTTCAGGAGAAACAACTTGAATTTATATAATTAAAGCACATGACAGGAAAATAAAATAGTAAAATAATAATTAAATAAAAAAATTACTTCTTCAAGAGCAATTGTAGATCTAATAGTATTCTTCAAGAATACATAATATTCAAACAAAATACATTGAGATATGATTGTATCGAGCAATTGTAGATCTCATAGTATTCTTCAAGAATACACAATATTAAAATAGAATATATTGATATGGTTGTATTTCTCCACAAACTAAAATAATATATTGACGAGCAATTGTAGATCTCATAGTATTCTTCAGGAATACATAATATTCAAATAGAATATATTGAGATGTGGTTGTATTTCTCCACAAACTACAATAATATATCGACGAGCAATTGTAGATCTCATAGTATTCTTCAGGAATACATAATATTCAAATAGAATATATTGAGATATGGTTGTATTTCTCCACAAACTACAATAATATATTGACGGGGGAAGAAATCGATTTCTCTAGTGTTTCTTCAGAAAATAACTTTAAATCCGTGACCTTTTGATAATGATAAAGATATATGAAACCGATCTCCACCATCAAAAATCAAATTGTATATACGTTGAATAATATATACAAATATCAACTTGATCCAACAGTTAGATTGTGTGAGATCTATTTTTGAAAAACTCCGCAACGCAATTCATGAACAAAAAAACTGTTTTGTTGAAAACCCATTCTTGGATTATATAAAGATCAAAACTAGATCTCCACCATTCAGATGTTGACTCAATAAGTATTGAATGCATTGTAAAAATTTGAAATCGATCCAACGGTTAAAACTTTGGAAAATGGTTTTGTGTTGGTCTTTGGAGGTTTGGTTTTGAAGGCTATCGTTTTTTGATTAATCTTAATTAGTTAGAGATTCGTGCTGATAACGTGTTTTAAAACTAGAGAAAAGAGAGAGGAGAGTGAGAAAATGAGATAAGAGAGTCTTTAAAAGGTGTGCTTTATTATGAGGATTAAAGTCCCATTTATAGGTACAAGGGTTTAGGGGTAGGAAGGTCATTCACATAATATATAATTATTACAATTATTAATTACAACAATTTATTTTATTTTTATATATATAATATTTTATATTTCTCAATCATATCTATATTGGTGAATTAACATTCAATCAGCTACTTTAATCAACTAATTTTACCAAGCACTAATTGAAAATCTGCTACCAGCTATCAGTAATCAGCTATCACCTACCAGCTATCAGTCATCAACTATCAGCTGTTTAAATCAGCTCAACCAATCATGGCCTTCTTCAAGTTAAATATGACGTATTAATTTTTTATATTAGTAGAATAAAAGTTAGACATTGAATTAGACAAAATATGATAAAAGCAGATTGAATTATGACACATAATAAATAAATATAATCTTAAAAGAATAATAATATGGAAATATTAAATTACCTAAAAAAATTATAAAAGGAATATTTTAAATTAGGTAGTTATTAGGTTATGTGACACCAAACTACAGGAATTTTTTTCGAAGCTAGCGTAGCATGAAAAATAAGCCCATCCGATAGGAGAATTTTGCATTAATATATAAGGGAGATAACTATGAACAAGTAGTCAAACTGATTTATTATTAAGAATACCAATGAGAATTGAGGGAAGATAATAGTATAATGAGATAAAAAAAAAAAATAGATACAGATTGAGCCGATTTCTTGGGAAATATTGAAGTGACTATTTAATTGATTCGAAAATGTATCTACACTCGTATAAAAAACAATGCTAGTTGACGAGATACGCCATACGATGTGAAGATCGTACGGATATTTGAATTTATATCTAAATCAGCCAAAATCATATGAAGATAATTCGAAATCATTTCTAGAATGGACCAAAAATAATAAAAAATTGCATGTGAGTATTAAAAATCATTATAATGTATAACTAGATAGGATATGAAAGAGCAAAAAAATAAAAAAAAAATAAAAAATTTGCATGTGAGTATTTCACATCATTATAATTTATATGTAGATAGGATAAAAAAGAGAGTTTTTTTTTACTGTTGTGGGTAGGCCCAAGCCAATACGATTAAACATCAAAGTTAGGGCCCATGTCATATCCATCGAGCAAAGCAGTTCGTAGCCTAGTTGGGCCCAATAGTGATTCCCTGGACCAGAGGTTGATTCCGATAGGCCCAATGGAGGATCACGGATTTAAACTGGAAATACTTTTCTTATGAATCCGATGTGGGACAAAGTTTTACACAAACTAGCTGTATCATTCCACACTTTCTATCAATACATCCATAGATTAATATATAATTAAATCATCCTCAAACAACATACTCAGCCATGACAGACTCTTAATTTCATGACACAACCCTGTCTCCGAGCATTCTTTGATTCTCTTACCCTTTATGATTTTTTAAGCCTTGAGTTTTTCATGATAACAAAAAAAATAAGAAAACAGCTCGGTCGTGCCTTTTAATAAAAGCAGCTGGATATTGCGTTACATTGTGGACTGAATTTTTCACTGAAATGAGCAGCACTTAAATAATGTGTAATCGAGGTTACCATTATTTACAAACCCCACACCATCTTACCACATGACAATTCTTTACAAAATCTTTATAGAATGATATAAAAATTAGTTATATTAATTCAACAATTAAAAACATGAAAAGAGAGGAATTCATACGACATTGTCACAGAAGATAACATTCCCTTGCAAATAGCATATTGCCAACACTACCAAATCCATACACAACCCTAAATACAAGTTAATGCAACAATTATCACAAGCACGATAAGCAGCTTCAGACTTCGACAGTAGTTCAACACTTAACGTGGCTTGGATATCCAAGTCTTTCAACATTCCTATTTGATACTCTTGCATCCTATGAAGCTCAGCATTCTTAAAATCAAGCCTCTCGAAAAGTAATTTCTCCGTCACATCCTTGCGTTTCAGTTGCTCTTGTAGAATGTCTTTTTGTGCCTTCAACTTCACGAAACAACTCCTTTGGAATGGTGACAAATTAGGATCAATCCAAACAAAGTAACCACAATCTTAATTAATCTACGTTAAAAACAATAATCAAATTCAAATGGACAATATTTTGTATTGACAAATTTTACACAAGGTAAACCAAAATAAAATAACAATACAAATGCATGTAAAAGCATATTGAATAAGAAAAGGAATGGAATAGCAATGATATATTGAAGAAAAGATTCAACATAAATTGAAATTCTGCTTTGCATGATGGACATGTGTTTTGCATGTAATTGTTGTGTTTTTCCTAGTATTTTTAGTTAGAGTTTTATGTTGATTTTAGTAGTTTTTAATAGAATTTAATTAAGTTTTTATGTGGTTTTTATTGTTTTGTTGTTTTTCACTTGACTTGTTAATTTTATATTTTAATGGGTTAATTGGTTCAATTACCTTGAGATTTGGTGTGATTCTTGGGTTTTAATAATTGAAATTCTCTTTTAATAGGTGGCTTAATGATTTTAAAATCAAGCTAAGGCATGGAGGCCAAAACTCAAGCCCAGCCTTGTCTATTTTCATGCCCAATTTTGTGCCCAGATCAAGCTTAAAAGGGAGCAAACATTTGGAATGGCGGACTACCCTTGCCTAGGCTTGCCCATTTTCACGCCTAAAGAGCAGCACCCCTAGGCAGCATTTCAGCGCCCAGCTTAGCCCACTTATGCGCCTGTTTCAGCACCCGAATTCTCGCCCGGCAGTGCCCAAATTCTCGCCCAGGCATGCCCAGAGTGCCGCCCAGCTCCTCCCCCAGCCAACGCCCAGCTTAGCCTACTTCAGCACCCGAATTCTCGCCCAAAATGCAGCCCAGAGTGGCGCCCAGGCTTGCCTACTCCCACGCCCATTTCGGCGCCCAAGCTCGCCCACGATCGTGCCCACCTAGCCCCAGCACACCCAGGCTCGCCCAGAACAAGCCACCTCGAGCCATGGACGCCCAAGACCGAGCCAACCAAGCCAAAAGGGCTAGTAAAGTGGCTAGGGAGCCCATTTCGGGTCAAACTTGGTTAGAACCATGAAATTAAGACTTTAAAGCCCAAATTTATCCATTTAAACCCAATTAAACTTAGTATAAATAGCACACAACTCTCATTTTTGTAGAACTCACTCCCCTACCAACCCAAGCTAGGGTTTGGGATCAAATTACCCTCAATCTCTTGGATAATTTTCTCTTAGGTTTTAGATTCAATTTCAAGCTTTGATGTAATTTCTTTTCTAGATTTAGATTTACTTTCATGCTTGGCCTTTGGTTTGTAAGCCCAAGAAGAATTAAAGTACTCCCTTGGATTGTTACTTTGATGCAATTACATTCAAGCTTTGTTTCATTTCTTAATTCAAGTAAGTTTCCTTTCAATTTCATGTTTTATGCTTTATTTCCATGCTTTGTTCTTCATTTCCATGCTTGTTCTTCATTTTATGCCTTTTGTCTTAGCACCTTGAATTCATGTTAGATCTTAAGAATTGGCTATGGAATCTAGATGAGTGACACATCTAGATCATAGATCGAGCCTTAGATCGTCTTGATTTTGAGTTTCTCCTATGCTTTATTTTGGTTTTTAATTTTCATGCTTTGTTTCATGCTTAATCCTAGACCTATGCTTTGTTGTTTGTTATTTTTCATAAAGTTTTAAACTTTCCCGTCTATTTTCATTGCTTTATCCATTCATGCTTTCAATTTTTGCTTATTTACATTATTTGAGTTTTTAAACATTGTTGTACCTTGTGCTTGCATGCTTGTACTTGGTGAAACATTGCTTGTTCTTGCTAAACTTTCGATTTTGATTGCATTTTCAATTAAGGCACACGACCGAGGCACCCGATCAACTTGTAATTTCAATTCCTAGTTTAGTTTAGTTAGTGTACTTGCTTTATTTTTATTTTCCTTTTATTTTTCAAAGCTTGAAACACATTGAATCTCACAATTGAATCGAATTCCGATAATACCAAGCCAATATAACCTTTTTTTTCCAAAACCACCAAAAACTACACATCAAAATGGCGTCGTTGCGACTCAGCTTGGTTAAGGCTTTCGATTTGATCGTTGTTTCATTGTGTTTCTAGCTTTCTTTGTTATTTGACATTTTTTTATTTATTTAGGTGCTTATAGATATGGTGGATACATTCCCGGCATGGGAGGGCATGGTGCAAACCATGTCGAGAATGAGATGATGTATAATGGCCTTGGCAACGTGGGAGGGCATGGTGCAAACCACATTGCCAATGGTGGATTTGGTTATGGGCAACCCGAAATGGGAGGGCATGGTGCAAACCATGTCGGGTTTGATAGCTTCTCGGGCGTGAATGGTTCCTTGGGTGGTTATGGAGATCCAAATCCCTATCCGAATGTGCAAGCTTCATATTCCTATCCAAGCGTGCAAGCTCCAACTTCCTATCCGAACTTGCAAGCCCCGACTTCCGTCCCGTATGGTTATGATGCTCCAAAATATTATCCGAATACGCCGAGCCCGACTTCTGGACCATATGGAGTCCCCACTATTTATAATGTTCATTCTATGCTGAATATGTATCCGAGTGGAAATGTGGGTGGTGTAAATCCGAATCCCGGCTCGTATGGCGATTCTTGTACTTCCAACTTCAATCAAGCCCCGATTGGTACCACCACTAATGCCCAAGATCTCGATGCTTATGCGTACTTTGGAGGTTTGAGCTCCGATGCACCCCCCGTCCGCACTATGGGAGATTTTAACCGACTCTTTTTGGGGACATTTCATCCTCCCGAGCCCAAATCTTCTCCACTGACATATTCTAGGGCAATCAAGGCTTTATCCTCTTATGATCTCGAGGCTTATGAGTTGTGTGGAGGTCTGAGCTCCAATATAGAAAGTGTCCCCCCCATCCGCACTATGAGGGATGTTAACAGACCTTTCATGGGATGTGCATGGTGTGGAACGTGTGATCATACTACCGAGTCTTTCCCTTTAACTTCCTCGTTCAATATGTCATTACCTCATTTGGAGGATATGTATGGAGGCCATGGATATCCGGTGGGACCCGATTGTGCTCCACCATTGTTTGCTCCGCCGCCGACTCCTAATCCTCTTGTTACTCCTCACGAGGGCCCATTTCATTTTAAGAAGAAAGAAAGAAAAGAAGAAATAAAATAAAAGAAGTGAGCGAGAAGAACTTGGGTTGCCTCCCAAAAAGCGCTTGTTTTACGTCACTAGCTTGATGAACTCCCTTCTTAATCATGAGGAAGTCAAGGAGGGAGAATCCACCAAAACAATCTCCTCCTTATCGGGAGGGTCCACTCTTTGGAACGTTCTCGGCGCATTGCATAGCTCAAATAGTATTCGCCAAAGAGCAAACGTTCCAAATGGGAAAATGAGGATCGTCTCGGCTAGGTCTTCGGGTGGAATGGTGGTTTTGAAGTACCCCGAAAACTCGTCCAAGAAACAAAAGAAATAATGGTCGGCTAGCTTATTCAACCTTTGATCGAAAAATGGGGGAGGGAAATGGTCTCTCTTGGTAGCCGCATTTAACGTCTTAAAATCGATCAACATCCTCCAACTCATTGTAGCCCTCATAGCCATCAACTCCCCGTTTCCATCTTCAAAAATGAACATGCCGCTCGTCTTTGGAACCAAATCAATGGGTTTCACCCATTCGCTTTTGGAAATCACAAACATCAAGCCCTCCATCAACAATCTCCAATTCCCAGCTTTTACTATTTCCATACGGGGGCTAACTCCCTTTACAACTCCAGGTCTCCAACCAATCGCACCCTTAAGAACTTTAATCGCTCAAACCGTCCTCTCCTCCTCTTCTCGATTTGAATGGGCTAAGATGATAATTGGCTTGCTCTCCTCTTTCTCCAAATATACACGCTTGAGGGGATATGGAGGAGGCTTAAGCTCGGGCTTGTGCCTCCTCTCATCTTCATCGGGGTCTAATTTGAACAATACCACGACCCCCTCAAGATATTTTTCAAGCTCTTCCATATTATCATCAATGATCTTTTCCTCAAGGTGATTTTCAAACTTCTCACTCTTATCATCAAATATCCCCACCTCCCCCTCGAAAAAGTCATCGTTGCCCTCAACGACACATAAATGATCATTTGCACACAAGTCTTGGGCACATCAAGGCACAAAGTACTCATCGTTAAGAACGAGGGGCTCATCATCCTCACAAAAATCCTCAATATAGGCTTCTCGAACAATATCCTCTTCAATGCTCCTATCCTCCATATAAACCCGTTCGACCATGTCCTTGAGGAATTTCATATATACCCAATCTTTGCAAGATTATTTTGAAAATAAAGGTAAAAAGTCAAGGGGAGTAAAAGCATTTGGAAATGAAAACACGTCCACTTCCGACGGTGAGACACCCGTATTCTCAACCACCCCACACTTGTCAAATATCATGACCGGAAGAGTATGCGAAGGTGGACTTGGCAATTGTCGACTCAAGACCAAGAGATCCAAATCGGGGGATTGAGTAGGAGCAATCATCGGGATAGATGGCAAAATGGGTCCATGGGAGTGGAATCAAGAGGGTTATGAGTCGGCGGCGGAGCAAATGATGGTTTAGCACAATCGGGTCCCGCACTAGACATTTGAGCGATGTGAGTCTCTAGCACCGCCATTTTCTTAATAAACTCAAGCTCCTTAGATGATAAAGGTGGAAGAACCTCATTAGCATGAACATACGTTGGTGGAGGAAATTTTTGCTCGGGAAGAGTAAGAACCCCCACAAAGGGTCAATTAACATCTATCATAGTGCAGATAGGGGGGCCACTTGCGACAATGGAGCTCGGTCCTCCAAACAACTCGTAAGACTCAAGATCCTTAAAGGATAAAGCCATGCGTGCCTTAGAATACGTCGCTCGAGAAGATTTTAGCTCGGGAGGATGAAATGTCCCCAAAAAGAATTTTTTGAAATCTCCCATAGTGCGGATATGGGGTGCATTTGCCTCCAAAGTACGCATAAGCATCGAGATCTTGGGCATTAGTGGTGGCACCAATCGGGGCTTGATTGAAATTGGAAGTACAAGAATCGCCATACGGGCTGGGATTCAGATCTCCACCACCCACATTTCCACTCGAACACATATTCGGCATATGATTGACATTATAAACGGGGGAGCTCCATACGGGCCAGGATTCGGGCTCAGCATATTAGGAAAATGTTGAGGAGAACCATAGTCATACGGATTGAAAATCGGGGCTTGCACGTTCGGATAGGGATTCGGAGCTCCATAACCACCGAAGGAACCATTCACGCTCGAAAAATCATTAAACCCAACATGGTTTACACCATGCCCTCCCATGACGGTTTGACCATAGCCATATCCACCATTGGCAATGTGGTTTGCACCATGCCATCCAACATTGCCAAGGCCATTATACAACATCTCATTCCCATCATGGTTTTCACCATGCCCTCCCATGTTGGGAATATATCTACCATAGATACAAGTACCTATCATACTTGATAAAAAATGTCAAATAAAAAAGAAATCTAGAAAAACAATGAAACAACAATCAAATCGAAAGCCTTAACCAAGCCGAGTCGCAATGGCGCCATTTGAAGTGTGGTTTTTAGTATAGTGGTGAGTATTCCCGCCTGTCACGTGCGTGACCAGGGTTCGATCCCTGGTAATGGCGCCATTATGAAGTGTGGTTTTTAGTGGTTTTTGGAATAAAGGTTCTATTGGCTTGATGTTATAGTAAATCAATTCAATTGTAAGTTTTAAGGTGTTTCAAGCTTTTAAAAGTAAAGGAAAATGAAAATAAAGCAATTAACCTATCTAACTATACTAGAAATCAAAATAGCAAATTGGTCGGATGCCTCGGTCATATGACTTCAATGAAAATGCAAGCAAAATCGAAAAGTTAGTAAGAACAAGGAATGTTTCATCAAGTACAAGCATGCATGCTCAAGGTACAACCATGCTTGCATGAACATAGAAACTTGAATAATACAAATTTTCATAAATTGAAAGCACAAATAGATAAAGCAATGAAAATGGACGGGAAAGTTCAAAACTTTATGGAAGACAACAAGGACCAAAGCATAGATCTAAGATTTAGCACGAAACAAAGCACAAAACTTTAATTCAAAATAAAGCATTTGAAAAACTTAAAATCAAGATGATCCAAGACTCGATCTATGATTTAGACGTGTCACTCATCTAGATTCCATAGTCAATTCTTAATATCTAACATGAATTCAAGGTGCTAAGACAAAAGGCATAAAAATAAAGAAAATGCATGAAACATATGAAATTACGTGAAATTAAACGATCTAGGCCTCGATCTATGATCTGGATGTGTCACTCAATTAGATTACATAGATGATTCACAAGATTAAGCACAAATTCTAATACCTAAGGCAAAAAGCATAAAACAAATGAAGAACAAATCATGAAATCGAAAGAAAGCTTACTAGAATTAAAGAGAGAATCCAAAAGCTTGATTAATATTGCATGGAATTAAGAATCCAAGGGAGTACTTGAATCCTTCTTGAGCTTACAAACCCAAGGCAAAACATGAAATTAAATCTAGAGAGAGAAAATAAATCCCAAACCCAAGCTTAGGTTGGGAGGAGGTGTTTTTACAAAATGAGAGTAATTTTCTATTTATAATAGGTTTTATTAGGGGTAAATGGGTCAAATAAGCCTTATAAGCTTGGATTTCCCATGTTTGACCAAATTTGACCCAAAATGGTTAAAATAGACCATTTGGGTTGATATGGCTCAATATGACTCAGCATGGCTCGGCACTTGGGTGAGATGGCTCGGTGCTAGGCGGCCGCTGTCGGCAGGTGAACTCGGACCCGGGGTAACCCACTATCAGAAATCATACCCAGTGTCAGCCGTAATACTTCAAATCGAGGCACGATTTCGCTAAAACTCCACTTGTAAGCCCACACTCAACCATATCCAGACCAGAATACTTCAAAATACCTAAATTAAACATAAAATTGATTAATTAAACCCATTAAACCATATTAAGTATAAAATCAAAGAGAAACATGAAAAATAACAAAACGAGAAAACAAACGAAAAACCTAATAAAACTCGACTCAAAAAAACTAAAAATGACACTAAAATCTAATTAAAAACACGAGAAAAATACCACAATTACATGCAAAACACCAGGCTATATTTTTGCCTGGACTCTTCCTTTTTAATTTTCCTTTGCGATATGAAACATGAGCGTGTTTTAAAACATGTCCAAGGCTTGTTTTCTTTGATTTATTGATATTTTAACTTTGTTTGTGCCCTTTTACTTCCCATTTTGCCCTCTTGACTCGTTCCTTTGTATACACGACTATCATTGCCCTCTAAATTCACCCAAATTCACTCCTCTTCAACGCTCCTACACAAATACAATCCAAAAGTGAAAAGAACAAGATACACCATAATAACTACTAAAAGACACACAAAGAAATTTGTATTAAACATATAAAAAACTACTAAAAATATGCATGAAGTGATAATTATCATCCCCCCAAAGAAGAGGAGGACTGGAGGAGAAGCAAGCTAGGAAGAAGAACGGAATAATGGGACTCTTCCACCACCTTAGTAGGGCTTGATTCAAATATTCTATAGAGGGCCTATAGATGGAGACTTGGAGACTCTAAAAGAGATATAAAACCTCTCTTGAAAGAGACTAAGCTGGGGAGCCCGCACTTTCGAAGTTTGCAAGATGGAAGCAGTGATCTCATAGTTTGTCCCTGGTGAGATAAGGGGCACCAACATCCCCCATAATGATTCCTTGGTGATTACCACTCAGATTGCAGGTTATGATATATAGAAGGTATTGGTTGACATAAGAATCTCAGTAGATGCACTATTTTAGGATTTCTTTAAGAAGATGAAGCTATATAGAGCTCGGGGTAGTGAACACCTCCATTTATGGCTTCTGTAGGGTAGATATTTTTTGACGGGTGAAGTTATATTACTATTAGTCTTGGGGTAGTACCCAATGAGAAAAGTAGTGATGATGAAGTTCTTTAATCAAGAAAGCTAAGATATGAACCCCATAGGAACAAGCATGCGAGCAACCATCATAAGGTGAAAATGAGCCCAAAGAGATTTGTTCTAAGCCAGAAAGAGTGAGTACCAAATAAGAGTAGCATAGAGAAAAAGAAAGAACAATGATGGAGTGTCAGATTTGATCCACAAATATCCTTTTAATTTGATGATAATCAGATTGTTTTTAATTTTTGCACCGCAAGTGTACGAGACTTAATTGTAGTAGTGGTTGAACATAGGTTTTAAATTTAGAGAAAATGCCAGATCCACAGGGACTATATATTTAGTACCTCGATTATAGCAGTTTGATTTTATTTAGATTTTCAATACGAACTTGGCACTTATTAATTCTCATTTTCACGACGCACCTGACTTGTAAGTCAGGTGTCGAGTCGGGTGTTAAATGCTCCACAACTTCATCTAAACCTGAGTTATAAGTCGAGTGGTACATTGGGTGTGCTATCCAATGTGATCTATGACTTGTAAACCTGAGTTGTAAGTCGAGTGGCAACTGAAGTGCACCTTCTGCTCTAATTTTGACCCTTAAATTGACCGAATTCGATAAATAGGTGTCTTCATGAAGGTTGTAGCTCTATCTCTTATAAATTTTGTAGATACTTTATTTACCTTGATTGGGCTCCGTATGCGAGAGTTGTGGTTCAAATACAAAACAACATCAGCTTTAAACTCTTCAATTCTTCATAGTATTGCTACCTTAGCTCTCGTTTTCAAATTCTTTTCATATTTCTTTTTTCCTCATGAATCACTTAGATGTCTTGTCATGGGTTATCAATGCTTTTGTTACACACAGGCTCGAGAACATGTCATTTACTATGAAAACACCAAAAACAGTAAAAGCATAATATTTTCCAAGAAATGCGTAAAACAAGGAAATCGCATGAAAGTGCACATCCAGCCAATAAAAGGCTTTAAAATATGACCTTAGAAATGCATAATTTTGCATTCAAATAAAACTTCCAAACTTTAACATTGATAGTCCTAAACAAGGGAATAAAAACTAAACTTCGCCCTATGCAAAATAGATTAAAAATCAATATACAAGTAAGGAGAAAACATGCAACCCTCAACCAAAAACTGAGTTAATTCATAGATGATGTCATCCACAAACCTTAAATCTTTTGCTCACACCTCATACTATATTCATTATGCGCTTATACCATAGTCTTGCCAAGCATCTTAAGATTTCCACCTTGCTTAAAGCACATAAATGCGGTCCGTGAATCAATTGTCTTTATTTAGGCTGTAATGGTAGGCTAATTAGAAAAGGTACAAATATGGATAAAGTGACTTAGACTAAGCATAAAAAACCCAAACATCAAATAATTTCACCCAAAAAAATTAAACTTGAAGCTCTAAACATAAAATTAATTCCTGTGCTTCACATAAATTCTTTAAAATATACTGACACCTTTATTTTGTAGGCCAACCAACCTCCAAACTTATACTAAAGTATAAAAATAAAATCAAGGCCTTTAATAATGTAGGCCATAATCCAAAACTAAAACTAAGAAATAATAACAGAGCCTTTATTAGTGTAGGCCAAAACCTCTAAAATTACAACGAGGAATTTTATTCCTCTCTATTTTATTGTCGATTTATTTATATTTTTATCAATTCTTTTAACAAATGAAATAAACACAGAGTGTTTATAAGGTTACTCTATTCTATTACAATGGACCATTAAATAAAGATCTCTCAAATACCACTTTACTCTATTCCATCTACATAAATGATCAACTCAAATCGAAATGTAAAATTGTAACAAAGATTATATATATATCAAGATGACCCAAAATTATAATCCAGACAAGGAATAAGTTAAAGTCTTAAATGGGCTAACTGAAGACGATATTATTTAAGTGAAGGTACTTTATTTAAGAAGGCTTGAAATGGCTAAAAAAGACTTCCAATGATTTTAGTCACAAACCACACAAGGCCTCGACCAAGACCCAAGGCAAGTTCTAGCGAACCCACGTATAATGAATAAGTTACTCAAATAGACATATCTTAAAAATATTTTATAAAGTTTCATATGAACTCGTAATCGATGTCAAGTGAATAAGACAATCGGACACCCTAATAGATCCACAAGTTCAATAATAATTGTATCAATCCTCGACTCGACCATAAGACTCCTCAAATTTCCAATATTAAGAAAACACAATAAACCCTCAAATGGTCCATTGATTCAAAACATTCCATAATAAACAATGGGGCATCCTCTCTTAAATAAAAGGAGAAAATTTTAAATCACAAATACTTAAAGCAATAAACTTGATAAAAATTATAAATCTTAACATGCAAATATACGAAATGCAAGATAATGTATGATTCTCTAACTCTAATAATGCATATACTCACCCCCAAACTTAAACGATATGACAATGTAAGGCAAGGAATATAATTTTGAAAAAGAACAAGAATTAGAAAAGGTACAAAACACCTAGATTAAGAGGTTACTAGCTCTTGGAGTGCCGAGATGATCTCTCCTCTTTGTCTTCATCTGAGCTCCACATTGTCGGAGGTTCATGTGTTAACTCCCTTTAAATCAATGCCGAAAGAGATGGTGTATTCATCATCCAATTTGCCTCTCCACATAACATTATAGGATCGTAAGAATTCAAAGTATGAAACTCTCGTGCATGCCTTGTTTTATGGAGATAAAATCACCAACTATCTCGCCTTCTCATTAAAAATTTATTTTCTTCTAAAAGGCACTATCAATAAATATTGGATTATTTATCAGATTCCATCCTTTTGTAATTATACCAAAAATATAAATAACGAGGAGTTATAAGCCCACCAATGCATATATCACTTCCTTTTATGGATACTCTCCACATATTTCAATGAATAATCACCCAATGCAAATTTCTTATTCATAAATCATTGAATAAAGAACCCCCATATCCTGAACGGCCACCTCATCAATGTCAAAATGAGAAAATAGAGTGTTTTTAATATTAAGTACACATACCTCAAGACCAGATTTCTTATTAATGTTGCTTCAGTCGACCATGGGCAATGGTGTCGTTCCTCTAATTATATTATATTAGTTAAAGACTAATATATTAAAAACTAATATAATATAAGGCCAAATCAACAGCATGTAAATCACACATAAGAACTGAGAGGAAACATGTAAGTCAAACAGGCCTCCCCTTAAAACATCCTAGAATATGTATATCAAACATATTCAAGGATATGTGAGAACATGTAAATCAAACATGTTTTCACACAAAACCAGCCATTACCAAGCCCATAAATCCCATCATCGACCTGATAAGAGCGTCGGGACTTATTCACATAGATAAAACCATAGTAATTCGTAGAATGCCATAAGAAATCCTTTATTAATTATTGATAAGTATTGACCCATAATGGGTAAAAAGTGCGACAAGAGTATGAGTCCACCCTGACCTAAAGGAGCATCGGTTCATGATATAAATAAGTATAGATAGAGTTGTGAAAAGTATGAGCCTATCGTCCGGAGAGCTAGGAATAATACTTTTTCAAGTGGTAGAAATTCCAGCTTCTTGGTAAAGCTTTTCCTTTTGCATCTTCAATTACTTTAATGACCTTGAATGGTCTTATCTAGTTTGGATCTAGCTAGATAGTGGTGTAGATTATATCAGCCCGCTTCCAGACGAGGTCACCGACCTGGAAGTATCGTCGTTTTACTTTTTAGTTAAAGGCCGCCTGAATTCTTTGTTTGTATCATTCCACACGTGCTGCGGCCTTGTCGTGTATCTCATCAATTATTTTGATAGCTCCTCTATCTAGTCATTCATTTTATTCCATGTTGAATGTTAATAGCCGTTGTGATCCTCCCACTATTTCTGCCAGGATAACAACTTCCATACCGTAGATCAGGCTGAAATGTGATTCGCCTGTAGTAGTTAACGGGGTCGTTCGATAAGCCCATAAGACGGATGCGAGCTCTTCGTGCCAAAGTCCCCTGCCTTTTCCAATTGCAATTTAATTCCCTACACAATAAATTGGTTAGTGACTTCAACTTGTCCATTATCTTGGGGATGTACAATAGAGGCAAATCGCTGCTTCATCCCCATCGTTTTACACCAGTCATGGATCATCTGCCCATTGAACTGGGTTCCACTATCTGAGACCAGCACCCGCAGAACGCCATACCTACAAAAAATACTGTTGAAAATAAAATCCATGATATTCTGCTCGCTAATTCCCGTCACGGCCTCGTCCTCCACCCGCTTCGTAATGTTGTCCACTGCGACCACGAAGTGTTGTTTGTTGCCAGGTATTTTTGGAAAGGGACCCACAATATCAATCCCCCACTATGAAAAGGGGCAATGTGAGCTCATTATCATCATATCGTCGGGGGGCACATTAATTACATGCGCGTGCATCTAACACTTCCCGCAAGTCAAAACAAGCTCACCCGCCATACTTTTCATCCCAGGCCAAGAGAAGCAAGCTCGCAATGCTATCTCCACCAATGCTATGCATTTCGCGTGATCGCCACAGTACCCTTCGTGTATTTCTCGCAGCACCTCGAACCCCTCCTCCTTTGACAAACACTTCAAGTATGGTCCAAATCGCTACCTCTTGTATATATCTCCGTTCATAAAAAAAAAATGTGCCGCTGTCCTGACTTCCTTAGTTGATACTTGTTTATTCCCCTAACGTGGATAAAAAGGCTCGACACGCTACATCTTCTGTGTATTGTTTTAGTACTGACTCATTTTCAAACCCCTTCACATGTCGTGTGGGGTCGGACAACCCATCATACTGAAACTTCAATGCTTTGTACCCGCGGGGTAGTGCTGCTCTAAATATATTTTCTAAGAAAGGGTGCCCCATAGATTTATCAAGTCCAGTTCCAATGACCTGTCTCTGCATGTCTCTAATGGCCCGGGTGCCTGGCCCCACTTCGTCGTCCTCATCCTCCTCATAGCGCCGACCCCGACATTTGTAAGATCTCCTTTGTGGATTATAATCCATGAATGGTTCCTCAGTATCATTGTCGTCCTCCTCTTCCTCTTGAATTCGGTGTTTATAAGATCTTCGACGTGACCCATCACCTCTACATTGCCCATCACGATCGTCGTGTTCCTTCTCATCTCATTGGGCCCGTCATTTATATGGTTGACCGCGTGACCCCCCACCCCCCTCCATGCGAAATTAATCCCGTACATAATCATCATCAGATGATAATACGAAGTCCATCGGATACCTCCGTCTTCCCGAACTTCTAAGTAACTCGTTACTAGGCCTCCATGATGAGGAATCCATGCTTCTTTTCTGGCCTGCGGTTAAATTTTTGGGTTTGTATTCTTCATCCCTTCCAATATCCTTTCCTTTTCCACCATCACATGTACCTGCCTTTCCTGCTAGAATATCCTCCAGCTCGCCTTATTTATCTGGAGCTACCAATCCCATTAAGCTTTCGAGGAGATCGACATAGTAGGGTTTTTTTTTGCAGCTCCTTCAATTCCTTCGTTCCTATGTGTATGGCCTTTTGTCTAATTAAATCCAGAGACTTCTTCTTGTGCTTTTCTTTTGGATTTTTCATCTTTTATTTCCCTGGTGATGATGGTGGTGTGGTTTTTATTTGGTCCATTTCCGCTAGCGGTGGTGTTTGTTCATTCCCGGCATCCCCTTTCGTTGTACTTGTCTCCTCATAAAAATGCAGGTTTCAAGGTTTGATACCCATTTCTTTCATAGTTTTTTTGTGTTTTTTTTTTAATAAACTCACGTATTTGCCCAAGGACTCGATGTCCTTCTTTCTCATAGACGGCGCCACTTGATGCAACCAAAAAGATAGTGCTTCAAGAATAGAGGGTACTGACCTTAAATATGAAGTCAGCGACTTGATAAACCTTCGATATATAGGCAGCGACCTGGTAGATCTCCAAGATGCTCCTGGACACCTGATAGATCCTGCAAAACAAAACCCAAGCCAAGGCGGTGGACGGCCCCTGCGTAGTCCCTCCAATGCTTAAGTTCGAGAGTGCGTGAGAGTGATGCGAGAGATCCAAAGTGAGAGCTAAAAACGTAGGATGCGAAATCAAATTAGAGACAAAAGAATGAGGCCTGAGTCCTCTTTATATAGATAAGAGAAGTATGTCCAATCTAGGGTTCCCTTCTATGATACCATAAATAGCACAACCGACTTAGAATTAGGATTCCTCCTATATTCTAAGTTCTCATAAATAATAGAACTCTCGCTGAATTATTGAATTATCCATGGGCCAATAAGCCTTTCCATAGATTTAGTCCACACAGACCCCATAGAATAGCCCATATTAGTTTGTCAAAGCCCAAAACCATGAGGCCCAACTCTCAACACCGAGCTACCACTCAGCTCCGCGGGCTGATTTAGTAGTACTTATATCATAAGAGCTCGCCACCTCACATAGGAGCTCGTCACTCCTATGCATCAGGTCACTGCCCTCCAAAAACAGCTCGCCCAGCTCCCAAAAAGATTGCACCTTCTGAGAAATGAGGTCCCTTACTAAAATCCACATAAATACCTACATGTTGGTGACGTGAATATTTGATGTCGTATCAACAATGAATCTGTATTGTTTTATAAGTAACTTAAAATAATTTTGAAATTATAGTGGAGAAATTAACTTTAATAAAATGACAATTAGTGTCACACCCCTAAGAATCACTTATAGAGATTATTTACCCATCATTTCCTTTAATTTGTTCAGCCCATAATGTATACCACACAACATTTTCCGAACATTAATCAGGTTTTAAAATTTAGCTTTAGTCATTTACGGTATGGAGAGTTTATACTCATGCTGCCAAAACACTCTTCGTTAATTGTCGTCGTCGCGTCCTCACCAAATAGGAATCTTTGAACTGTTGTGGATGCCCCATGTTCAATCTCAGAGATGAAGTGCCTCTTGTCTTGTTTCATATAAGATATTAAGGAGGAGAAATTAATCAACACTTGCGTCCACAGCTTCCTCCACTCCTCTAATTAATCACAACAATTGATGGAATCAGTCTACCCCATTTCTCTTGTATATTTAACGCCCATAAGATACTAGTATAAAATTAGGGGGAGGATCCTATTTATACTAACAGTAGGGATAGGGTATCTTTATCCTTCCTCAAGCCACGCCCTACCATACCTAGAAACTCTATATATGATAAACTTTAATCTAGTCAATATTTACAAAGGGAAGAAGATCTCTCACAATTCTAATTTTCCCACCTAAGTAACTTAGAGTCGAAGTTACTTAGGCCTCCAACTTGGGCCTCGTCGCTGCACCTCTGGCTTGTTCGCTACCCACTTGCATGGGCTTGGCCCATTACCGCTGTGTTGCCATGAAGCACGCCAGCACCATCCGTCCCTTGTGTCGTCTGATCCTTCCTAGTATGTCAGGCTCAGCATTGCCTTCTTGATCTTCGGACGGGTCGGTTGCCTGCGTCCAACATAGACGCGTCCATATCAACTTGTTGGCTTGTTTGCTGAGTCTATCTGCCACCAAATTCCCGATGCTCTTGTTCTTTCTCCGCCATATCGGTAGTCCCATCCTTGAGTCTCTGACCATCCTTGGAAAGGTGTCCGCATAATTGGATCGCTTCTATGAGCCTCAAACTCACCCCAACATCAGCCCGATGCCCCGCGTTAAGCTTGCGCATTGTGGTTATGTACATAGGACTCTCCTCACCGATTCCTAAGTCAAGGTCCATGTCATTATCCCCCACCCAACTCACCGTCGCCCTTATCAATATTATCCTCAATAAGTTTGTCCCTAGAATCCTTAACAAGGTACTCCTCCATAAGGTCGCATCTTAGATGGTGCCACTCTCTTTTATGTCATCACCCTCGGTCCTCGTTATCGTTACACATCCGATACCTCAATCTTCTTAGCTGCTCCTTGGTTTGAATGACTCTGGACATGCCCATCTTATGATGATTTTTCAAGACCTATCATTGTTGCCTCCTTGGTCGATGTACCTCTGCGTCCTTCCTTGGACGTGCTACACTTGACTCGCTTTGGGTAAGGAGCCTTCACGTGGTTATTGGTGCCACATGAATAACATAACATAAGTTGCGAGGCCTTTGACATAGGGAATGCACCTCATGCTTGACTCACCCTCGACAAAACCCTTGGTTAATGTCCCTTCTAACTCCATCATCGCATGGATCTTTAATTATAGCTGTTAAAGATTTAGCCCATACTTTCATTTTCTTGCTTTGTCTATTCGGCTTCGAAAAGTCTTGCCTTTAGAATCCTTCACAAGACACGACACCTCCATCTCCTCCTTGGCAGTGCTTCACTTGACCCTGGTTGGGCAAGCGGAGTTCCATTGGCCCGTCGCTCCATAGGATTAATAAGCTTTTGTCGATCTTGTTTCCTTCATGTGCACCGCTTGTGTCTCCTTATCCTGAATAATCAGTGGTTTTATTTAGAGCTACCTTGTCCATTTTGGCCATGCCCTACACTGATTTGGCCTTGCCGCCCATTGATGGGGTTGATCCACACGTTGTAATTTTTACCAACATAACAATGACTCCACTACATATGTTGTTGTGCGTGGTCTTGGCTCTTACTAACACTGGGATCTCGATGTCTCTGATCATCACTATCATATATGTCGGTCACACCAATGTTGGCTCGATTGCTTCCTAGATAGATCATTCGTCTCTTCTGAACACCCTATTCATCTTCACCAAATGTATGACATCTTTGGTGGTTTCAATATCCACCCCGTGAGACTGAGTTTCGACAATTGATTCTGCCTTTACTCCGATCCTTTCTCTATGTGACAATGCCTCGCCAACTGTATGTTTCCTAGTCCTGATTGGAATAAGTCCTGCCTTCTGGTTGCCATAACCCCATGGATTTGTAGGGGAGTGAGAAACGTCCGCGCCTCTTGAAAGACGTGAATGAGATGCCATGGCATAGTTGCTTAATAGTTTACCGATGAGGGACATGATTTATCCCCATTTTTCAAAGATGACTCGACCTTCGCGCATTACCTATCAGTAGAAATGCCTCCACGTTGGCTCTCTTGCACGTGTTCTTCATTGGATCGATCTTAAAACCCAACGGCTCTACTAGCTCCATTCTTTTGAAGTTTAGCACTGGTTCCCTAACATTGGGACTTGGTTTGTCCCCATCAAGGTGTCGACTACCATCTCAACACTCTATTTGTCCTTGATCATACCACCGCCAGTAGTAACTCCTTAGAGTCTTTTGGAGGTCTCCCAAAGCTTCGATAGCCCTACCGCCAAGTGTTTCTCTCCCATTCTTCATTGGTAGCATACTGCCCGATAATAGACAGTTCCAATCTATGTTTTTCGTATCCCACACGAACACAAGCCATTACATCTGGGTTTTCCCACACTTTGTAGCCCTTTGCAGTTGACCACCCCCCCCCCCCCCCAACACACACACAACCCTAACATTGGGGACTTGGTTTTGTCCCCATCAAGGTGTCGACTACCATCTCAACCACTCTATTTGTCCCTTGATCCTACCACCGCCAGTAGTAAACTCTTAGGAGTCTTTTGGAGGTCTCCCAAAGCTTCGGATAGCCCTACCGCCAAGTCTTTCTTCTCTATTCTTCATTGGTAGCATACTTCCCGATAATAGACAGTTCCCATCTATGTTTTTCGCATCCCCACACGAACAACAAGCCATTACATCTGGTTTTCCCACACCTTTTTAGCCCTTTGCAGTTGACCCCCCCCCCCCCCCCCCCAACACACACACAACCCGTTCACCACTTCCATGAATTAGGTTCATCGCGCTCGTTCCTTCAAATCTTTATCAACCACGTCATTTGAAGTGTGACATCCTACACATCCCTTGTCTACTGCTCACCCTCCTTGATCCAAGGCCCAAAAGATTTATTTTCCTCGAACCTAACATTATCGTAACCAATCGTCTTCGAAAACACCTCTTGAATTTCACCCACGAATGTGTTGAGATGGTTCCCCGCACCATCTTGTACCTTTCTACCATATCGGCGCATCACTGATCAGGATGTAAGGGATAATCTACAGCTTGGTGTCACCTTCATCGATTCCAATGGCATCAAAGTATTGTCCGATGTTGCAAAAAAAGTAATCTACTCCTGGGAAATCCTCGACCCTTTGTACGGCCCCAATCATCAAATTATCATACACGTTGGCATCGTGTCGCCTTTTCAAATCTTTTTCTCTACTAGGTCGATTCCACCAACCTCCAGGTTTCTGACTCGCGCCTCCATCTCTGGCACGAAGTTCCCCAACTGATGCTCAATCTCCCCTAAAATTGATTCAAAGACTGGCATATGAGCTCTGTTATGCTCATTCATTACGATCTCTTGGTAGCGACCTCTAGGATATGGGTCAAGTCTTCGATGCTCACCAAAATGCATATTTGGATTCGGATCTCACCTTTCATCTAGAAATCCACCCTTTCTTGGATATTCGGGGGTTAAATACCCAAATCTTCCATTACACGCATGGGGGATGCATTTTCTCCATCCTTCGAACTTTCCACAACAAGATCTGACTGTGCTGCATCTTTGTAGGATTAATATTTCCTTTGATGAAGAATATTGTGTACAGGAATAGGTATTTATATACTACACATAATCTAAGTATGGTAAATATAAGTATGGTAAATAAATACACAACCTAAATTAGTCGTTGACTTTATTTAGGCTATTATCCCACTTCAAGCGAGATGTGGGGTGAGGTCCAACTTGAAACTTGTGAAGAAAGAACTCAAAAAGTGGACGAGACAATGCCTTTGTAAAGATGTCAGCAATTTGGAGTTTGGAAGCGATGAACCGAGTTTCTAGACGTCTAGCAGAAACAAGTTCATGAAGAAAATGCAGATCAATGTCTATGTGTTTGGCACGATGAAGAGAGCTTGGATTCTGGCTTAGAAAAAGCGCACCTTTGTTGTCACAATAAAGAGTACGGCAGGATGTGAGAGGAATATTCAGTTTCTTTAGTACCTGAAGAATACAAACCATCTCGGAAGATGTATTTGCCAATGCACGGTATTCAGACTCACAGCTGGAGCGAGAAAAAGTCAGTTGTTTCTTTGCACTCCATGAGATTTGGTTACCTCCAAGAAACAAGGAATATCCATATTTGGAACGTCGAGTCTCTTGACATCGAGCCCAATCAGCATCGAAATAAGCAACAAGAGTCGAGCTAGACCCTCGAGTAAAGGAAAGACCAAAAGCAGGAGTGCCCTTCACATAGCGAAGAATTCGTTTGACTCCCTGGAAGTGATCAACTGTAGGTTTGTGAAGGTGTTGACTTACAAGATTGACCGCAAATGACAAATCGGGTCGTGTAATGGTGAGGTATTGCAGAGCTCCAACTAATGACCGATAGAGAGAAGGATCATGAAATTCTACACCATGTGTCAAGAGTTGACATCCAGCCACCAGAGGGGTCGAGATGGGCTTGGAATCTTCAACATTAGCCCACTGCAGAATATTGCGAGCGTACTTTGCTTGATTGAGAAAAAGTCCATGTGATGTGTAGGAAACCTCAAGTCCCAGAAAGTAGTTGAGATGACCCATGTCCTTAATAGCAAACTCCCGACGAAGGCGAGAGATGAAGGCCTGAAAGTCAGCTGGTGAATTTCCTGTAAGGATAAAATCATCGACATAGACAAGGAGAAATAGTGTGGAGGAACCCCAAATAAAAATAAAAAGTGATGAGTCGGAACGACTGAAAATGAAACCAATGTTTAGGAGAAAGTCACTAAGTCGCTGAAACCAGGCACGCGGAGCTTATTTGAGACCATATAGGGCTTTCTTCAAATGACATACATGATTTGGAAAATGATCGTTAATGAATCCAGGTGGTTGTTCCATAAAAACCGGTTTGGGAAGCACACCATTGAGAAAGGCATTCTTGATGTCGAGCTGACGAAGAGGCCAGTTGTTGATCACGGCAATGGATAGAATAATGCGAACAGCGGAGGCCCGAACAACAGGACTGAAAGTATGAGAAAAATCAAAGCCTGGAATTTGAGAAAAACCTTGAGCTACAAGTCGTGCTTTGTGTTTGTCAATAGTTCCATCAGCGAAGAATTTTGATTAGAGTAAATTTATCCTTATTTTTATTAGCTTTTTAGTACGTTTTTCTATTTTTTTTTTGGTATAAGTTGGAAGATTTCAGCTTAATTTCGTATTTTTATAGTTCCAGCTTATTTTACCGTATTTTGATCATAATTGATGCAATTTTTTTTTCACCTTACAGCTAAGTAACCTGAAGAGTTCAGCGCGTAAATAGATGAGTTTGATGTTCAAAAGTGGAGAACGAGCTTTCCGGTGAACGAGTAGCAGAAAAATCGAGAAAATGAGATAGAGCCTCAGTAGCGTCGATCGACGCAAGCATCGACGCTATGTCGACGCGAGTCCCCGCCCGCGATGATCGACGCTCAGTCGATGCAACTCTCTGAAGCATCAATCCAAGAGTGCGTTGATCGACGCTCAGTCGACGCAACTCTCTGTTGCGTCGATGCATGTCCGCGTCAGTCGACGCCACCGCCCAGTCGATGCGAGTAACCAGGCAGCATCGACGCCGAGAGCCAGCCCATGTCGATCGACGCGACGTCGACGTGATGGCCAGAAATGTATTTTTAGGGTTTCTTGTGCGCCAAGACATGCTATATCTATATACACCCTTCATATTTTGGATTTCTGGGAGAGACACGACATCCTAGGGTTTTTGGGCTTAGAATAAACGTAATTACACATCTTATAACAAGATTTGAAGACCAAGATCGAGGTTCAAAGAACAACGAGTCCGAGGCTTCGATTTCATATTCGGGATTCAATCTTCGCCTAAGATCAACGTTCAACTCTGGAATAGCTGGAGATTTTCATCGCTTTTATTAGTTCCAATAAGTATTCTAAACTCTTAGTTAATTACGTAGTTATTTTCCTAGTTAATTGCTTAGTTAAATTCTTAGTTAATTCTAGAACTAGTTTAGTTAGTTTAATCATTTCATACTTGGATATTGAATTAATTTAGTTTATTTATGCGATTCGATTTATGCTTAGTTATTCGTTTTTAGATTCTTATGATATAATTATGTCATGATAGTTAATTAAGTTCATCTTCTTAGATTCACTGCTTACTTTTTAGTTCTTTTTAGTTCTTAAGTTCGAATAATTTAATTATTGCTCGTAGTTGATAATATAGTTTAGAATAATTAGTTTAATTATTCTTAGTTTAATTACTGCTTTAGTTTATAATGATCAATTCAAAATCTTTTAAAACCCCAAAGTACATGTATTTTATTCTAGTTCGTAAATTGAGAAAAACATCCAAAAGACCGAACAGCTGTTTCCTCGAGAGATTCGACTTGAGTCAAACTCACCACCCTACAAGTTTCTCGTACTCTTGCGAGCAAACTTACATGTTTTTAATTAGATTTCTTAAAAGGTGTGCACAAAAGTTTGGATAAAGAATTTGGCCCGTTGTCGGGGAAGCAACGAGTAGGAATAAAGGATGTTTTTCATTTTAAGTTATTAGTTTCTTTTTATTTTTATTTTTGCACTTGGTCTTTGCCATTTGGCACGTTGATGTGTTGTTGAGTTTATGCAAGGAAGGCGATCACTTCAACGAGACCTTGCACCATTCATTGACAACATCCACCATTCAAAACCACCGAGACCAAGACCCATTTTTATTTCCGAGAATGATTTTTCAGCGGCGACTGATTTTATTTGCGATCAAGTCCCCGACACGATGTTGGGAGCACAGACGATTCGGAACGGCAATTCCCCACAAATATCACCACCACACCCCATTCGAAACGGGTATGGTAGTGAACCAATCGTTTTGCAAGGACAACCACAACCCCGAGCCTATTGGGCTAATTACCAGCAAGACGTGGAGAACATGAGACGAGACGAAGAGAGAAATGGAAGAGTCGACCAACAGCACATCATAGTTCATCACCGACCCAACGTGGCATATATGAGGCAAAACGAAGAAAGGAACGACGATCTCAATCGTCAACGCAACATAGAAAACATGCCATTCAGAAATGAAGATTTTTTTCAGCATAACGAGCATGCTAACAATCATAGACACGTGAATGATTAGTTGGAGCATGAAAACCATGTTTACGAACAAGATAATTTTGAAGGGCGATACGAGCGCGACAACGATTACGGAAGAAATGCCTATGACAACCGCTACGAAAGAGCTCAGCACCAAGTTAGAGAACCAAGGGGAGATAGAGCACCTAGACAGTGCGACTTGGCACGTCCAAAGGTTATACCTTTTAGGTCTGCTATTGTTCTTGGACCAACCGCAAGAGAAGTGGAGATCAAACCACACCAACTTAATTTACTCCCGACTTTTCACGGAGGAGCCCATGAAGACCCTTTGGCATTTTTGAACTATTTCGTTGATGAGGTTGGAAGATTTGTGATTCATGGCCTTAACCAAGAGGAGGTAAAAATGATTTGTTTCCCGTATAGCATGAAGGACAAGGCAAAGTCATGGCTACTGTCCTTAGAGCCTGTTTCATTAATTGACTGGGATATGATCAGTGAGAAGTTTTTAAATCAATACTATTTAGCATAAACAACAGGGCATCTTCGGAGGCAAATTGCCACCTTTGAATAGTTGGAGGGAGAGTTATTTCATGAAACTTGGGAACGTTACAAGACATTTTTGTAGTCTTGCCCCCACCACAACTATTCTCCGGAGATGACTAACCAATTTTTCTTCGATGGTTTATTGGACCATGGGAAACGAGAAGTAGAGATAGCGGCAGGAGGAGACTTCGGAGACTTGACAGCCACCGAGGCGAGACGAGTATTAGAAAAGTAAAGTGAGAAATCTAGACAAACCAACTCTCGGCCTCGTAAAATGAAGGTTCATGAGATTTCCATTCCTGATCCTGATTTAGATGACGGCAAGTTAGTCAAGGCGAAATGTGAGAAGATATTTGACGAGAAATTAGCTGCTTCGAAGGCCAAGCGAGCTAGCAAGGCCGCTGAACAGAAGATGGCCGCAACATGTAACCAATGCGGATCTTCCCAGCACCTAGCTGACATGTGTCCCAACAATATTAAGCAGTAAGAAGACGTTAATGCAATTCAGAATTATATGAATCAAAAGAAGTACACTCCGCAACGTGATAATCCTCTCTTCAAGTGGGGCCAAGGAAATCAAAATTATATGCCACCCGATCAGCAATATCAACCACCACAACATGCTCAAGCACCATTGCCACCTCCAAAAAATAATTTTCATATGCAAGGGCAGGTGCCTACAACAGTTCAATCAACATATCAGCTATTGGTTTGGCATCAAAATCAAGTGGCCGAGACTCGTAAAAATCAAGATGGACTCGCTGACGTTAGAATGAAATCACTGACATGAAGAAGGCTATCCTTGAGAATACAGCTGGGCAGAGGAAACTTGAAACAGCAATAGGACAATTATCCACTCACCTGGCCAAACTCTCCGACGAGAAGGGCAAACTCCCAAGCCAAGCTTAACAGGCATCAGCAGTTCATGTCCTTCGCAGTGGGAAGAAGATCGACAACGGAATAGTTAACCAGGACAATGAAGTCGAGGACAAGCTCGAGAAAAAGACACCAACTCCTAGCAAAGGCGATGATCCTAAACTTGTAGATCAGCTGCATAAATCTTCTGATTGATATGTTCCTTGATCCATTCAAGGGACGATTCCAAACAACGCCATTGGCGAAAACAATGTGCCTAAGCCACCACTGCCGTAGCAATCAACAACACCGATCAAAGATGCCATTCCCTTTCCAAGCCGTTTGCGTCTAGCGAAAGAGAACAAAAGGTTCATGGAACTTTATAACTTATTAAAGAACGTCAATATAAACTTGCCACTTTTGGAGGTAATCAAAACAATGCCTGCCTATGTGAAGTTTTTCAAGGAACTTGCCTCAAGGGAGAGACGCTTGGCGGCAAACCAATTTGTAACACTGCCGAAGAAAGTTAGCGTAGTTTTAAGAAACTATTGCCACCTAAGGAACGCGATCCTGGAAGCTTCTGCATCACCATTTCATTTGCTAATGGACAAAAGGCAATAGGAATGTTAGATCTTGGAGCAGGAGTGAATCTACTGCCGTATTCGCTTTATCAAGAATTTGATCTTGGACCACTAAAACCGACAACCATGCATGCGACTACAATTGGCCGATCGCTCAATCCGACTACCCTTGGGGATAGTGGAAGATGTTTTAGTACAAGTTGGAGAACTCGTAATTCCGGTTGTATAGTTATGGATGTGGGTGAAGTATTGGCTGAAAGCACAGAGCATACCATTTTATTGGGGCGCCCTTTTATGTCTACCTCCCACACACTAATTTATGTTCACAAAGGAAGGATGACTATGACCGTTTTAGGCAAAGAAATAACATTTTCTCTTAAGGATATTCAAAATACCCCTACCCCTGCCATGCTAGATGACTGTTTGTTCGTTGATCCCGTTACATCATGCATTCACGAGCTTATGGGAATCATGGTTGTAGACGAATTAAGCAACGGGGACGACGTCGGATCTTGGAGGAAGGAGGAGGATACTCAAGAAGATGACTTCGGTGAGGAGCTTGATGAGTTTGACGACGAGAAGAATTTGAGTGGTGAAGATCTGATCGAATTGCTAGGTATTGACATAAACGATATTATCAAAGAGTTTCAAGACGAGCTAGACATAGAGAGCAAGATACCTAAATTCGTGCGAAAAGTGGATTGAAGGCCACAAATAATTCATTCAATGTATGATTCCCTCGACCCCATCAAAAAAATTTCACGTACGAAGAACAAGGGCGAGCGTTCAACAACACTTGGATACCGAAGAAATCGAAGGAGGTTCGCTCAAGGGAAATTAAAAACTCGTAGTATGAGGTAGGGCAGTTAGTGCTGTATAATCACGCACGTAAGTTCGACCCAGCTAATTTCGAGACTGCATGGAGTGGACCATTCTTGATAAAAGAGATGAACGAGTATGGAGTAGTCACGTTGTATGATGAAGTCAGAAAATTGTCTTTTCAAGTTCACAAACATAGACTGAGACCTTATCACAATAGAGGAAAGAAGGACAGAGATCGTAAGTCGGTGGAGTCTGGAAATCCACCACACGGTTAGAATTAAACGAATGAGATAGCGTCGAGCAAGCGACGTTAAAATTTGTGCTCCTCGGGAGGCAACCCGAGCATTTTGTATCCTTTTGTATTTTATTTTCATTTTATTTAATGTGTTATTTTGGTTTTTATCTTTTTAGAACAGATGGAAGAACTCGAACGAGGAGAATTGATCGAACAAGCGAAGAAAAAAAAATCGACCCAGAATTCCGCCCGCGTCGATCGACGCGGCGTCGACGCACCTGCCGAGAAATTGCTCTCTGTAGCGTCGATTGAGCTCGCGTCGATCGATGGTGCGTCGATGCGAATCCCGTACCCGGCCCTGAACGCGTTTAAAACAAGATTTTGACCCATGACCTGACCCATATGCGTGTGACCCGCGGCCAAACCCGGAAAAAAACACCTTAAAACCGCCTATCCCCCTCTTTTCCTTCACTTTTCAATTCCTAACTTCAACTTCTTCCCTCAATTTTCACAAATTTCTTTTTCTTCAATTTCTTGCAACCAATTCACAACAATTCACCTCCATATGATACATTGCCCAAAAATTCAAACTCCATCCATCATCTTGCATACAAGTCGATTTATCCAAAACGAGCTACATAGGATTTGGGGAAATTTTCCAGAAACGAGCGAATTCGGGCTATGATCGTCGAGTTACTTCGCTTAAAACTCTTTTGGAACTATAATAAATTGTTGTTGGTTGTGTTGGGAAACTTTTAGTGCTAGGATTGCTTGAGTTCTTTGTTGGTTGAGCACGCACGCCAAGTGTTCGACAAAATTCCCCAAAGAAGCAAAAAGTTTATTTTTCAAGAATTTGCATTCCCTTTCAATTCCGTATTGATTTACTATGTCTCGAGCGGGTAAACACAAGGATATTTTGGGGAAATACGGAGCACTGTTCCCTATCTACGACAAAAAGGAAGGGGACACTTTTAAGAATATTCGAAAATGGGGGTTTGCGACTCATTGGATTTTGAACGTCAACGGAATTGAGGAAGAGGCCTCAAATGGCTCGGAACACCACACCGACCTTTCCCACTACGTCGATGGCCTCGGTTGTGGGTACTTCGCCCAAATGCTCCTCCCCGGATTTAGCGAGCTTATGCTCGAATTCTTCTCTACTTTGGTAATTCAAAACGACGAGACGTTCACATGTAGGCTAGGTGGAAACGATGTTCACGTAAACGAGGAGATGTTTGGCAAAATTTTTGGTTTCCCGACCGAACAAGACCACCCGGTAGGCGTTCAAGGCTTCGATTTATCCTCTTTTTGGGGGATGATAACCGGGGGAAACACAAGCGATTGCAAGCGATTCCCTTGCACAAAAATTCAAGACGAAGCCCTCTACGTTGCCTACAATATCCTCGGCATCATTTTGTGCAAAAACGAAGCCACCTACGTAACCAAGTCCAAGCTCTACGTTCTACAATGTCTTGTTGACGGTCGTCAAGTCCAGCTATACACGTTGATCTTGCAAGGACTCTACAATGTTACTAAGAGTGCACCGGGTAGCAAGACTCCACTCCTTTCCTTCGCACCATACATTACCGGCCTCGCCCGTCACTTCGGGTTCGAGCCTGCCGAAAATGGACTTCGCCCACTCGGGACAACTTTACTACTTTTGACACGTGCCCCCGCACCCCGAGTGAGGTCTTTGACTCAAAGAGGCTCTCGAAATGACGAGGATGACGATATAGAGCTGGCCCCACATACCACTTCGGGCCCGAGCCCCGACTGGGGCTAATTTTTCGAGGAAAACCTGGCATTTCAATTGAAGATGTTCGACAAGCTCCAAATCATCGATGACAAGATCGACACGAACCACGAGCAAAACCGTCGAAGATTGAGGAAGATGCGTGCTCGCATTTCGAGCCTCGAGGAACGGTTTGAGGCGGCTTATCCCACGCCTAGCATGGATGTAGATGATGCCCCCGACGATGATGGTTCCCGCGAGTTCTAAATTTTTTATCTTTATTTTATGATTTTATAGGAAAAAATGAAAAATCCAAAAATATTGTTATTTTCTTTGATTTTGTTTGTTTTGTTTTTTTAGGGCATTTTCCTATCGCGCACATTGACGAAGCGGCCGATTGCACAAATCAACGAGTAGCGGCTCGACCTTTTTATTTCAGGGATGTTTTCTTTTCCTTCCTCTTTTTGATTTTTGATGTATTTGTGGCAATCAGGAGATTGCCGGGATTTTTAGAGAGGGGGGTGGTCGAGTGTGATTTGTATTGCTTAATTGTGTAATTTTTAATAATGCCTGTAACAATTATATGCTTAAACATGATTAATTGCTATTTCTGCGCGATATTGTGTTTGTATGGCTTGAATGTCGAAGTTGACTATGTATGATTATTTGTTATTGTCTTTGAGCGTGCATAAGTGCATTAATTTTTCAAAATTATTATTTATATTGTAAAATGTTACTTGGTCGCAAATGATTTCGCAAAACCTTAAAAGCAGCGTCAATTCAAAACTTTTTCATGCAAAAAAAAAGCCAGTGAGTATCCTGAGTGTTTATCATCTTTGCATGCGCTTGAATAAGTTTTAGTCTTGATTTCTCTTTGAAACCGCTGTGTGTAGTCGATTTTGAAAATGAGGTTAAGGCACAGAAAAAACCCTATTCCGGCCATATTCATAAATTTTAGCCACTATAAATTCCGAATGAGCCAATTGTAGCTAAATAATCCATGCCTATAGCCTTGAGTGATTTTATTGAGTCAACCCCTACAACCCATTAAAAGCGTGGGGTAGGAGTTCGTATTTTATTGGTTATTTAAGTCTTGGAATTTTTTATTAAGAATTTATTATTTTGTAAGTGAGGACCACCATCGAAAAAAAAAAGATAAAAAAAAAGAGAGAGACCCCATAATAAACAATAAAAGGGGGATAAAATAAAAAAAATAAAATAAAAGGATGGTGAGTCTTGTGTTAGTAATTGCCTACGCGCTTATTAAGGCTTGTATTTTATTTTATTATGAAGCCTATTGTTTAAAGGCAAGAGTTGTGTAATTGTAAGAAGCACATTATAAGCTTCAATTGTTTTTAAGTGGTTTGAGCTTACAGTCGGTTTACGAGTTTCGAGTTGAGGAATAGCCTAATTTTAAGGCTACATTTAGAGTGTTAAGTGAGGTTTTTATTTTTGAATGAGGTGAAGCAATTTGCTTCTTGATTAGATGAGGTTGAGTGAGCGATTTAGCCATACGACTTCTATATTCCACACCCGTCCTAAGAGCTTTACATTACAACCCGTAAAGACCTTACCGATTCTTAGTTTTGATAACACACTTAATTTGCGATTGAGAAGAGATTGATTTTCCGTGCTTATTTATTGTGCATATAATTGTATGATTTGAGTGTATACACGTCCCATGCATCAATGCTTCAGTGCTTTTGAGCGAACACCCATATATATTTTACCTTTTGAGAGGATGCATGAATTTGATTTTGAAGCGACAATGTAATATAGGTGGAGTGTTTGACGTTGCGTGACTTGTACCTATATTTTCAAAATTACGTGTGTAGCATAGCACGACTCTTTGCTTGAACTTATTTTCATTCTAGTTATACTTTGAATTTATCGTTTGTTCGAGGACGAACAAACCAATTAAGCGTGGGGTAGTTGATTAGAGTAGATTTGTCCTTAAGGTGAAAAACAACGAAATATCACCTAATTGCATCAATTATGATCAAAATATGGTAAAATAAGCTGGAACTATAAAAATAAGAAATTAATGCTTAAATCATCCAACTTATACCAAATACAAATAGAAAAACGTACTAAAAAGCTAATAAAAATA
>BMAC01001418.1:72726-93048 GCA_014905375.1 Phtheirospermum japonicum
ACAAAACAAAAACAGAATGGCTGCACACGGTTTTTTGAGATATAAAATAAAAAAAAGAAGGGTTTGGTAGACAACACTCAAAAACCACAGAGACGGAAATTTTGAGAAAACCCTAGCGTCTTCACCCAGCCGTCCACCTCCGGGCCGCCGCCGCTTGCCGCCGGCCGCCGCCAAACCGAATCGTTCGGTTCTCGTTTCTCCGTCGTTCTCAATCCCTCGACGGATCTAGTGCTTCGTCGTACGGACGTCGGGACGTTCGGTGTGTGATACTCACTGCGGATTTTCAGCCGCTTCACCGCAGCCACGCCGCCTTCGTGGACTCACTGCCGTCGTCGCCGGAATGCCTTGTCGCGACTGCACCTCTGCGTGAACCTGCTTGCCAGTCGCCGGAGTTTTTCTTCCTCCCCGACCAGTCCAGCCGCCTCGCTTGCTTCCCGGAAGAGCCGCTGCCACCCGTAGCCAGGCGGCCATGCGTGTTTCACAGCCCCAGCGCTTTCCAGCTCGCCGTTCTCCGGCCACTAGCCGGATCGCCCGTCGTCAGGAACACAGCGCCCTTAATGGGAAAGGCCTGTATCCTCATTATATAGCCGCCTTGCCACCCACCGCTGCGAGGACGTCGCTCCTCCGCCGACGCGTTGCTCCTCCGCCTGCCAAAAGCCGAGGACCGCCTCGCCATTTAAGGTTCTAAAGCTGAACCTATATAAATATATATATGTGTATTTGTGTTTTATGTATGCTGTCCATAATACATATATATATGATATGTATGTGTGTGCATGTTGTTGTATGGCGTATGATATATATATTTACTATTATGCATGCAGTATATATATTATGTTGAATTGCATGATTTTGCATGCAGTAAAAAAAAAAATTTTATATATATGCTGAATATAATAGATATGTCCATGCAGATAGTTTATAATATATATATTATATTAATGATGCATGCTATAGATATATATATTATAAATGTATGCATGTGATATGTTTATAATATATATGTTTTAAATATATGATTAATATATTAATATATATATATAATTGTTATATATAATGTTAATATATTAATATATATAAATATATATAATTGTAATAGAAATTATCATGCTCGTTTGATTTTGTGAAAATCGAATTGTTTCTATTTATTAAAAGCAGTTAAAACATTGTTTGAATTAATTGAAATAAAATGGGCCATCGTCAATTTGAATACGATTCGAATTCCTTTTATTTAAAATTTTTGTTTTCCGCTGCGCGACGGTACCATTAAATCCCAAACTCGTCGTACTCCTTACTTGAATCAACTCGTGAATCCCCTCCCTCGATAGAAAATCCAGCGTCGTCCTCGTCGCTTAATTTGTTCAAAGTTGCGATTCCTCTAACTCGTGGACGCACGATGTAACGGGGTCAACGAAAGAACAATCATCTAACAAGGCAGGGGAGGGAGTGTTTTGAATATCTTTTAGAGAAAACGTCACTGTTTCACCCAAAACAGTCATTGTCATCCTTCCTTTGTGAACATCAATCAGAGTATGGGAGGTAAACATAAACGGGCGCCCCAATGAAATGATATGCTCCGTGCTCTCAGTCGGTACTTCGACAATGTCCATGACCACAAAATCAACCAGAATCACTAGCTCTCCAACTTGTACTAAAACATCTTCAACTATCCCCAAGAGTAGTCGAATTGAGCGATCGGCCAACTATAGGCGCATAGTTGTCGGTTTCAGTGGTCCTAGATCAAACTCTTGATAAAGCGAATACGGAAGTAGATTCACTCCTGCTCCAAGATCCAACATCCCTTTTGCTTTTTGCCCATTCGCCAATGTAATAGTGATGCATAAACTTCCAGGATCGCGTTCCTTGGGTGGCAATGGCTTCTTAAAAACTGCGCTAACTTCCTTCGGCAATGTTACGTATTGATTCGTCGCCAAACGTCTCTCTCTTGAGGCAAGTTCCTTAAAAAATTTAACGTAGGAGGGCATTGTTTTGATTACCTCCAAAATTGGTAGGTTGATATTGACATTCTTCAAGAGGTTGTATAGCTCCATGAACCTCTTGTTCTCTTTCGCTGGACGCAACTGGCTCGGAAAAGGAACAACATCCTTAATTTGCATCGTTGATTGCTTCGGCAGTGATGGTTCGTCTTTGCCAAGGGTGTTGTTCGGAATCGTCCCTTGAATGGATCCAGGAACATATCTATTGGTGGATTTATGTAGCTTGTCTACTGGTGTAGAGACAATTTCCTCATCCTTTTCCACTATGCCATTGTCGATCTTCTTCCCACTGCGAAGGACATGAACCGCCGATGCTTGATCTGTCTGACTTGGGAGCTTGTCCTTCTCCTTTTTTGACCTTGCAATGTCCGTCGCTAGTTGTCCCATAGTTCTATCCATCCTTTCCATGTTTTTATCTAGATCATGCACTATTCCAGAAAGATGGTCAATTCCGTTCACCTTCTTTGAGAGTTCATCTATCTTTGCGTTCACCTTTGTAAGTCCTTCTCTATTGCTGATTGTCTCGGCCACTTGATTTTGCTGCCAAACCAACAATTGATCATTTGGTTGAGCCGTATTAGACGCCTGCCCTTGCGTATGAAAATTATTTTGTGGCGGTGGTGCTTGCGAATGTGGTGGCGGGTACTGCGGATCAGGTGGCATGTAATTCGGACTTCTTGGGCCCCATTTGAAAAGAGGATTCTCACGTTATGGGGTATACTTCTTCTGGTTTGAATAATTCTGAATTGCGTTTACGTCTTCTTGCTGCATTATGTTGTTAGGAAACTCGTCTGCTAAATGCTGAGGAGATCCGCACTGATTGCATGCTGCAGTATTCTTCTGTGCAGCGGCCTTGCTTGCCCGCTCGGCTTTCCAAGCAGCTAATTTTTCGTCAAATATCTCTGCACACTTTGCCTTGACTAACTTGAAGTCATCTAAATCAGGATCGGGAATGGAAATCTCATTAACCTTTATTTTACGAGGCCGAGAGTTGGTTTGTCTAGATTTCTCGCTTTGCTTCTCCAACACCCGTCTCGCCTCGGTGGCTGTCAAGTCTCCGAAGTCTCCTCCTGCCGCTATCTCGACTTCTCGTTTCCCATGGTCCAATAAACCATCAAAGAAAAACTGGTTAGTCATCTCCGGAGAATAGTTGTGGTGGGGGCAAGCTTGCAAAAGCGTCTTGTAACGCTCCCACATTTCATGAAATAGCTCTCCATCCAACTGTTCAAAGGTGGCAATTTGCCTCCGAAGATGCCCTGTTGTTTGTGCTGAATAGTATTGATTTAAAAACTTCTCGCTGATCATATCCCAGTCAATTAATGAACCAGGCTCTAGGGACAGTAGCCATGACTTTGCCTTGTCCTTCATGCTATACGGGAAACAAATCATTTGCACCTCCTCTTGGTTAAGGCCATGAATCATAAATTTTCCAACCTCATCAACAAAATAGTTCAAAAATGCCAAGGGGTCTTCATGGGCACCTCCGTGAAAAGTCGGGAGTAAATTAAGTTGGTGCGGTTTGATCTCAACTTCCCTTGCGGTTGGTCCGAGCACAATTGCTGACCTAAAAGGTACAACCTTTGGTCGCGCTAAATCGCGCTGTCTAGGTGCTCGATCTCCCCTTGGTTCCCGAACTCAGTCATTAGCTCTCTCGTAGTGGTCGTCATACGCGTAATGGTTCTCGCGCTCGTATCTTCTTTCGAAATTATTTTGCTCGTAACTATGATCTTGATTTTCCAACCAAGCGTTTACGTTCCTCTGATTGTTAGCATATGCGTTACGCTGCAGAAGATCCTCATTCCTAAATGCCACATTCTCGATGTTGTGTTGACGCATGACATTGTCGTTCATCTCTTCGTTTTGCCTCATATTTGCCATGTTAGGTTGGTGATTGACTACGTTGTGCTGCTGGTTCACTCCTTCGTTTCCTCTAAGTTTTGCTGATAATTAGCCCAATAGGCTCGGGGTTGTGGTTGTCCTTGCAAAACGATTGGTTCACTCCCATACCCATTTCGAACGGGCCGTGGAGGTGATCTTGGTGGGGAATCATTGCTTCGAATCGATTGTGCTCCTAACATCGTGTCGGGAACTTGATTGCAAACAAAATCAGTCGCTGCTGAAGAATCGTTCTCGGAAATAAAAACGGGTCTTGGTTTAGGTGGATTTGAATGGTGGATGTTGTCAATGAAAGGTGCAAGGTCGCGTTGAAGTGATCGCCTTCCTTGCATAAACTCAACAACACATCAACGTATCAAATGGAAAAGACCAAGTGCGAAAAAAAATAAAAAGAAACTAATAACTTAAAATGAAAAACATCCTATATTCGTACTCGTTGCTTCCCTGGCAATGGCGCTAAAATTTTGAACCAAACTTTTGTGCACCCCAATTATAGATATTCAAATTAAAACACGTAAGTTTGCTCGAAAGAGTACGAAGAACTTGTAGGGTGATGAGTTTGACTCGAGTCGAATCTCACGAGCAAACAACTGTTCGGTCTTTTGGATATTTTTCTCAAATTACGAACTAAAATAAAATACATGTACATTTGGGGTTTTAAAAGATTTTGAATTGATCATTATAAACTAAAGCAGTAATTAAACTAAGGATAATGAAATTAATTATTCTAAACTATATTATCAACTACGAGCAATAATTAAATTATCAATTAAACGCTACGAAGATTTAAACTTAGTTAACGAATCTAAGAACATGAATATAAGAAACTACCATGAAGCAATTGTATCATACGAATCTAAAAATGAATAATTAAGTATAAATCAACTCGCATAAATAAACTAAATAAATCCAATATCCAAGCATGAAACGATTAAACTAATTAAACTAGTTCTAGAATTAACTAAGAATTTAACTAAGAATTAACTAGGAAATTAACTAAGAAATTAACTAAGAGTTTAGAATACTTATTGGAACTAGTAAAAGCAATGGAAATCTCCAACTATTGCGGAGTCGAACGTTGATCTTGGGCGAAGATTGAATCCCGAATGTGAAATTGAAGTTTCGGACTCGTCGTTCTTCGATCCTTGATCTCGGTCTTCAAATCTTGTTAAAAGATGTTTAATTATATTTATTCTAAGCTAAAATAACCTAAGATGTCGTGTGTCTCTCAAAAATCCAAAATATGAAGGGTATATATAGATATAGCATGTCTTGGCGCACAAGAAACCCTAAAAAATGAATTTCTGGCCGTCACGCCGACGTAGCGTAGATCGACGCGTGCTGGCTCTCGGCGTCGACGCTGCCTAGTGCTCGCGTCGACTGGGCGGGGGCGTCGACTGATGCGGTCATGGATCGACGCAATAGAGAGTTGCGTCGACTGAGCGTCGATCGACGCTTCAGAGTTGCGTCGGCCTTGCATCGACTGAGCGTCGATCGTCGCGGGCAGTGACTCGCGTCGACGTAGCAGCGACGCTTGCGTCGATCGACGCTACTGAGGCTCAATCTCATTTTCTCGATTTTTCTACTACTCGTTTACCGCAAAGCTCATTCTCCACTTTTGAACATCGAACTCATCTAATTACGCGTTGAACTCTTCCGGTTACTTAGTTATAAGGTGAAAAACAACGAAATATCACCTAATTGCATCAATCATGATCAAAATACGGTAAAATAAGCTGGAACTACGAAAATACAAAATTAAGCTTAAATCATCCAACTTATACCAAAAACAAATAGAAAAACCTACTCAAAAGCTAATAAAAATAAGGACAAATCTACTCTAATCGCCCTACCATACATAGAGAACCCTATGCATGGTAAACTCTAATTTAGGTAACAATTACAAAGTGAAGAAGATTTCCCAAGTTTCTAATCTTCCTACCTAAGTAATCTAAAGTCCAAGTCGCTTAGGTCTTCAACTTGGGCCTCGTCGTTGCACCTCCGCCTTGTTCGCTACCCGCACGCATGGTCCTGTCCCATTACCACTGTGCTGCCACGATGTGCGCCTGCACCGTCCATCCCTGTGCCATCTGATCCATCCAGGTGTGTCGGGCTCGACATTGCCTTCTTGATCTTCGGGTGGGTCGGTTGCCTGCTTCCAACGTAGGCGCGTCCATCTCGACTAACTTGCTTGTTTGCTGAGTCTGCCTGCCACCAGTGTCCCGATGCTCTTGGTCTTTCTTAGTAGTTCTATCCTCGGGTCTTTTGTCATCCTTGACGAGGTGTCCGCATGATTGGCCTGCCGCTGGGATCCTCGGGCATGCCCAAATTCGCCTAGAGCCCCGCGCTAAGCTTGCTCATCCTGGCTGCGCACATAGGACTCTCCGCATCGAGTCCTAAGTCCAGGCCGGGACACTTAGTTGTCTAGTTTCATAAATGAATTTCTTAAGAGGGGGTAAGCGTGTATACTCGTGAAAGTTTGGGTCTAATGTGTAAAACACTTTATTAAAAATCGCATTCGACTTGCCTTCTCTGTCCCCGTTGGATCAACAGTTGAACACTCGGCTCAAATTCCCAGCGTTGCTGAGAAGTAAAAATATCTGCTTCGAAATTCAGGTATGCTTTATTGTATTTTTTTTCCTCCAAAGCAATTGACATTTTGAATTATGCACTGCTTTTGGCGATTAATTAAGACACCGGAATCACATTTAGTTGCCAAATCTGATGGGTAGCAACATGAATTTAGGAATTTCTTACGCTTCACACTGACTCAAATTGCAGAGGGTTTCTTTCCCTTTTTATTTTGGGATGAATTCAGGTTAGAGGATGATCCTCCTCTTGTGGAATTAATGGCTTATTTATTTATTTCGATACTACCCCCATCTAGATTAACTGATCGCAAGGGAGGTTTTTTTTTGGGTTGATATTGTATTCTACTGTAGTATAGAAAAGTGATATCTTAGGAGAATTTCGTATTTCAATATGTTTGACGAGCATCGCTGCTGTTACGGTTGGATGTATTGTATCATTAATTATTATTATTATTATTATTATTTATTTATTTATTTTTTATGCACTAGTATAGCTCGTATGTTTCTCTTCAAGAGCTGCCGACTAGTTAACATGTTATGTGATTTGACAATGAGCGGTGACATTTAAACGAAAAAACCTAAGCGGTTTATGATATAGACGATTAGAGACGAATCCACACAGCCCTAGATATTGCTTCACAGACGCTTTGGATGATGGATGACTTCTTCTGAAGACTAGATTTGGTTATACATGTGTTCAGCATACAACTTTTTAAGTCTTAGCAACCTAAGAAATCTTGGTAGTGTCTCGTGTGTAGAAGTGATAAATAGGTTCACTATGTTTTGAGGATATGGCAGGTTGGGCAGTGTATCATACTAGATGGGTATAAGGTTCTGAGGCCAGATTATTCAAGAGTGGCCAGGATAAAAAGCTTAGCATGGTAAGAACTAAGACCACCAGAAATGGTGTGAATTACTTTGCTCAAATTGTGTTTTATGTGTTAACCATGATTTGTTTACCTACTGACTACTGTATTCCCATAAATTTATCATAGCATAACTAAATATAGCTCATTTTTAAAAATTGGGAGCTTGTGTAGAATTAGCTCTACCCCATATAGGGCTGTCAACTAACCGAGACTTGCTGAGCTTGGGTGTGTTCTTGTTCGTTTATTTAATAACCGAACATGCTCAGGAGCGTTAACAACGCTTATTCATGATATTCAACTTAGAATACTTTTATATTATAATAAGTCCAAATATAATTTATACTCAAAGATATTAAAACTTAAATAAACTTATTTTTTAACAATGATTGAGGAATAATGTATAGTCAAATATTTAATTAATAAATAATAAATTAACGATTAATAAACGAACACTAAAGGAGCATGTTCGCGAACACAAGCGAACAAATTTTCTTGGTTCATTTATGTTCATCATGGTTAATGAACAAATATAAATGTAAGCTAACTGAGCTTGAACACGAGCTGTTCACTGAACACTCTGTTCGTTTGGAAGCCTAACATCATGAGGCTACGAATGTCTTAGGATGATGTCCTTCGATTATGTGTTATTTTGTTTAGTTTTATAATACAACTGAGTAGAATGATCACAAATATACCTTTATCTCTTGTTTGAGTCATAAGTCTCGTTTTCTTATGTGCATATCCAGATTTTAAATTTTAAAAATGGTCAAGACTGGTAGTGTTCATAATTCTAAATGAAATGCTTCAAGAATATTGGACTTGTGTTTGCATGTACCACAATGTTGAAGATAATGCTTATTCCTTCATGACTAACTAAATCAATTGGGTACGATTCAAAACATTTTCACCATGAAAAACCGTGTTTTTTTTAGTTTGTATCTCGAACCTCTCCAACCATTTTTATTGGTTGTACTTATATCATAGTTACTACTGTACAGTAGAACTACTACTTCCGATTGGGCACTATGCCACACTTGGGTTTTATACTCTACTCTCTTTGCCTTCATTCATAGGGACCTATTTCCTGAGGTTGCAAGTTTTTGGTGATGGTTTCAGTCTATCTTTTTGGTGTGCATACTGAGTATTGGGTTTACCATATTTTTTTATTATTAGAAGCAAGGTGGAATAAACTATAATGGAACTAGCAGACAAGGCTATCGGGTTTCTTTTATCGGTTATCAGCTTGTCCATCTTCACCTATTATACCTTCTGGGTTATAATCCTGGTTAGTTAATTGTCTCCTTTAAACGAAGATTATATGTATTTCTTAATTTCCTTGCTAGTATGACTTATTTATCTTCTTTCAGCCTTTCGTCGATAGTGACCATTTCGTGCACAAGTACTTTCTGCCTCAGGAATATGCCGTTCTCATTCCTGTGTCCGCAGGTGTAGCGCTCATCTGCTTTCTTTCTGTGTTTATGGGATATGTGATGCTCAAGTCCAAGACGAAAAAGGCATAAGTTGAATCCTAGCCAAGCCCTACATTGATTCCGCAGTTGAATTTATTCTTTACTTGATATCATTTCTCATCCCCGCTGTTGCTGTAAACCTTGGATTGTATGATGGGACAAATTTTCAAAAAAAAAAAAATAATAATAATAATAATTAACCCTAAAAGTATTTCAATTCAACTTTTTTTGAACAAGTTAGAGAGGCCAAAAATGAAAAATAAAAAGGAACTGCAGAATATAATTTTTTTAGTACGATAGTTGTTTTATTTAGTTATTTTTTGTAAGGTAATGATGACAAGGTTTCCCATTATTCATTATTATATTCCATTTAACATTTATAAAAATAAAAGCAAGTGCATGATGTATGTGGTCACTGAGATATGCACAAATTCAATTACCAAATTAGTCGGATAACCAAGGAGACTTTGCTGCGTGGATTGCAATAAACATTATAAAGAGTGTTCATGCAAACAGCACCCAAATAACCTTCATTTAATTTAACCAATTAATTTAAGAGGTGGTTGGCCTGGAAATGCCGACCACCGTAGAGAGATACTCTTCTGCCGCAACCTAAGAGGCCTACCAAAAAAAAAGTTAGAAAAGGACCACCGGAGAAATTTTGATAAAATCTTCTTCGAAATTTGAGTCAGTTTAGGGGTCAGGAATTTTGGAATAAACTAGATGGAAAGATAAAAAAAAAGTGATACCTCTTTTGCTCTATTAGCTGAGATAATTTTACCTTGGATTGATTGGGGTATCTTCGGAATCTCAGAGAATTTCCCGCGAATCAAGGGTCATTACAACCGATTCCGATAATTTGGACTGCTCAACTCTCCTAGATCGACTAGATTTAGGAAGATCCGAGTCATCCCTATTGCCTTCCCTGTTCGGGGCATGTTTCTTCCCTGAATTCAAGCTCATGAAGGAAACTGGTCTTCTATTCATCCATAGGTTATCAGGAATTCTTTGGTAGAATCGCCTGACCGTTTCTCATTCTAATTTAGTTCTCCAACAGGCATGACACATTCATGGCTCGGTTCGTCTTGCCTGAGCTGTCGCGATACCTAGAACTCTCTACACCTCTCTTACCATTAGCTTAGCTCAGTCAGTCTCCATAGGTCGGGGCTAATATCAGGTCAGCCTTATGCTATAAGAGTTCATCTCGGGCCATCATCTCAGCCTTACAACAAGCGGTCCGTATTCCATTCTCGTTCCTTGGTAATCCATGTTATGACAAGCATTTACGACAAACATCTAATCAACTCATCCCATTCTTCTAGGGCCTCAATTATATCTTTCCCTCCCTTTTCAAATCGCCATCATTCCTCTTCATATCCTTTTCTTTCTACGCCAATTCAGGTACTTTTTTTCCCCCATTTTTTTTCGATTATGTCTTCTTCTTCCTTTCTTCAACTGGGGTCTCCATCGGAGATATTACACCGCTTCGTTTGATTAAAAGTAAAGAACAAACCCAAATCAATAATCTGTAATTATTAATTTGAGAAAATCGATAAAAAGCACAAGCAAATGTAATGAAAAGCGCAAAATGATATAAATCAACCAATACCCAATCACAAGTTAAATTTAAGGTTCAACTCAATCCAAACACAAAGGATGTTTAGTTCATGCTTAAATTAAAATCAAAAGAAGTGTAAAAAAATAAAACCAAGAAAGGATAACTTATGTTGCAAGTTTTAGTTTTCAAACCAAGGATAAAATTACTTCCCTAACGAATTTTCAAAGTATTTGTGAGTTTTTCTTCAAGAACTCCTTCAATCTCTTTTTATACTTGCTTGTTTTTGTTATCTTATAACCTCCAAAATTGTGTTAAAAAACTTCATAGGGCTCTTATTTATAGCTCCCCAAGTGTTTTCTAATAGCCCCTCGAAAATTAGAGAAAACGAGGCCCAAACAATAAAATCGCACTATTCGATCAGAAATATGGCCAGTAGGATGAAAACATGGCCAGAATTGCAAGAACACGGCTGGCCATGTTCCAAAAATGGCCTGCAGGACAAAAACACGGTCGTGTTTTAAAACACGGCCAGACCATGTTTTCTCCTGTACTCTTCCTTTTTAACTTTTCTCCGCTATGTAACATGGGCGTCAAGGCATGTTTTCTTTGATTTCTTGATATTTTAACTCCGTTTGCGCATTTTCAATTCCCGTTTCATCCCCTCGACTCATGTTCTTGTATGCATGACTAGCATTGCACTCTAAATTCACCCAATTTCGCCCCTCTTCAACGTTCCTACACAAATACAACCCAAAAGTGAAAAGAAAAAGAAACACCATAAAAACTACCAAAAGACACACAAAGAAAATTACATTAAACACATAAAAACTACTAAAAACATGCATGAAGTGATGATTATCAATAACAAACTTTATTTTCTTTTTGTTGATAGCAGAATCAACATTTTGAGTCTTTCTCTTTTTATAATTAGATTTCTTCCAATCAATCAAATTAACTTTACGATCACTATCAAGATCTTTCTTATGAAGGATCCTAGCACCTTCTTCAATTCTAAAATGTTTCAACACACTATATATGGTCGAGATTTTAGAAGTATCCAATGATTTATTTTGATAATCATTCCATGAATACGGTAATTTTTTGATGATTTCTCCTACTTGCATAGATTCAGAAATTTCTACACCGTTAAGTTTTGAAACAATCAATTGAAGATTATTAATTTGGTCCATGAGCGGAGAAGAAGAATATAATTTAAATTCAAAATACTTTTTAATGAGAAACTTATCTGCTCCTTGCTTTTGAGATGCATATTCACGCTCCAGAGTTTTCCGAATTTCCCTCGGAATTTTGACAACACTAAATTAATCATACAAAGTGTCTAAAGGGTGTTAAAATATGACCCCTACACAAAATTTCATCTTCTTGTACTTTCTCCCGTTGTTTTTTCACATCGTTGGATTCATCGTCTTTTGGTGGAGGTATGTCCGAAAGATCTGTATTTAGGACATAGGCATCCTTCAAGTAGTGAGGAAGAACATTAATTTGTCCTTCCAATGATTAAAGTTGGTGCGTGTTCCATCAAGCCTATCCAACTTCATGAAGTCTTGATTCATCACTTTGATCGTCCATTCTTTGGTAGATTCCATCAATACTTAAAATAACACTTTCAAATTGTTGTAGAATATTATATATAAAATATATGGACGAATAAAATTGAACCAAATGAAATTAGAAAATTTGAATACGAATATATTATTCACGGAGAAAAAGCAAAAGTTTAAGGGTGAATACTTTCCTTAAACTGTTATTTGTCCCCACTATTTGCTGACTGGGTATACGAAAAATTACTTCTAAAATACAATAGACAAAAAATAATAACAACCAAATAGCAAATTTCTGGATTATTATCACATGAAAATAGAATGTTATTTTGTTGATGTTTCTTCCCCTGCTTTAAAGATCCGACGCAGCTATCGAGAGATAGTTGCTTGCCAGCCCAGATCACTTATTTATACAGATGAGTGACTTAGCTATAAGATATCAATACAACCATGAATAGACACCAACTCTTAAAATGGACGTGTCACATTATTATTACAAAACAAATTTCCTACCAACCATCACCTAATTTAGATGTGTCTGTACGTATAATTCATACAACTTAAATTTAAAGAGTTTTGACTTTTCATGTAACTAAGCCCTCTACCAAATCTCTTGGAATGTAAGATGACAAAGTTCCATTTATTTTAATTAATGTTCGGATTATATTATATTACAAACTATTTTTTCAAAAGATAGCACCTACATAAATATACTTTCTGCCTTTCAGATACGTCAATAAAAATCCATACGTAATATATGTGAGTATTTGTAGTAAGCGACCTCATTTCTTGGAAGGAGCATTTCTTCTGGTAGGTGGGCGAGCTGGTTTATAGAGTAGTGACCTGAAGTATGAGGATGAGTTCTTATATAAGGTCGCGACCTCTTATGTTTTCGTTAGTTGCGCGTTGATCTGTTAGCTCGGTCATGGGCTTTATAAATATTAAGCCCAAATGGGCTCATATGGGGTCCCGGCGGACTATATGGAAAGAATCACAGGCCCAGGCCTATTCCAGTAATTTAAGCGACAGATCCACTATCTATGGGAACTTAGCATATAGGAGAAAGTTTAATTCTAAGTCGGTCACGGTATTTATGGAATTGTGGTAGGAGAAGGAAATCCTGACTTGGGAGGACTTCTCTTGTCTCTATAAAAGGGGTGCATACCTCTCTTTTATTTTTTATGTTGTTTATGACGAATTGATCTCTCCAATTATCTCTCGCACTATCTAACTTAAGTATCGGAGAACCTTCGCCAGGGCCGCCCCCCGCCTTGGCTGAAGGTGTTGTTTTGCAGGATCGGCTAGGTCGCTAGGAGGTTTTTTGGAGGCTTATCAGGTCACCGTGATGTATCTAGAAGTTATTCAGGTCGCTGATCTCAGATTTGAGGTTAGTGCCCCCTATTCTTGGTAACCAATCTTTTTGGTTTTATTAAGTGGCACCGTCTGTGGGAAAGAGGGACATCAACTCCTTGAGCGAAAGACGTGAGAAACTTCACAAACGCAGCATGAAAGATAAAATCCAACCCAGAACCTTGGATTTTGGTTCTGGATCGAACAAATCAAAGAAGAAGAACAAGATAGCGGAAACCAATAAGGGAGAACCGATAAAAGACGGGAAAACACCGTCCCTGGAGAAACCAGTGGTTCATAATTTGGGTGGCACACCACCACCCTCACCAAGGCCAGACAAAGGAAAGGAGCTGGAAGGAGATGCGGAGGCGAAGACACCAGAGGTTGTGGCATAGAAAGTGGTACAAATAGGGCCGAAAGAATGGAAAGATTTACCCAACGATAAACCCTGTCCAATCAAAAAGGGATTCTTAGAAGGGCTTATGGATTTTATGCCTTTGGAAAAATAGGAAGAACTAAACAGGTACCTGGCAGACGAGCTGGGGTACTCCAAAGTAGAAAGATGATGGAACGGAGGACGGGCAGGAAGAAAAATCGGTAACAAAAAAGACGAAGTAAAGCGGAAGGTCTCTGTCTCGGAGATCTTCTCACGGGAAGAAAAGTCGGAGTAAACGAAAACAGATAGATTCTTCCAGCACTACCTCATCCACGGAGTCTTATACTCGTAAGTATAAGCACAAGAAGCTGAAGAGGGTGAAGATAAGGCGAAACCATTACAAGCATCGAGGTCGGCGGCATAATAAACACACCAGCGAGAGTGGGACACAATCCTCGAGTACGGATGGGGAGTCTCTAGATAAATCGCGTAAGAGTCGGAGTGAGTACTATGAGGAGAATGGTGAGAATGAGGTCGGACCAGGGAATAAGGCATTTAGAGAAATGCAAGAGGCCCTACTAAAATTATAAAAACGGATGGAAGGAGATAAGTTCGAGGAAGATGAGGGGCATCCCTTTTAGAAGATATGCTGAGAGCTGCGATGCCTAAAGGATATAAGGCGTTGGAGTTTCAGTATCAAGGAATGATGGACCCAATAGCACATTTGCAACTTTTTGAGAATGAAAGGATGTTACATGGATATACAGATGCTGTAGCATGTCGGGCCTTTGTGTCTACTTTGAGGGGAATCGCGTAGAGCTGGTTTTACCAATTGCCGCGAGAAAAAATTACCAGTTTTCAGACGCTGCGGGCTGCTTTTTTGAAGCAATTTTCTAGAGTAAGGCAGAGTGCGAGGATGACACAATCGCTCTTTACTGTGGTACAACGACCTGACGAAACCTTGAAGCAATATGTTAACAGATTATGCCAGTGCACACTAGGGGTGCCCGCTGGAACAGGCGAAATGAAGGCAGGAGCTTTACACCAAAGATTGAGGATAGAGGACTTGCGCAAGTCATTGGTGAAGAAGGAGGCGCGAACATACGATGAGGTCCTGGAGAGATGCCATAAATACATACAGGTGGAGGAGGAAGAAGAGGAGCATCGTGGGCGATTTAGCAGGGAGGTCGCCGATACAGAAAGCAGTATTTCAAGGAGGGAGATTAGAAGATAACCAAGGAGGATAGTGCGCGGGCTCTTAACCCCGAGCCATGTGGTGAGGGAAAAACCGGAGATAGATATGCGAAACAAGAGGAACAAGGATTTTACACCACTGGCCTATCTGCGGGCTAAGGTGTTTACTATCATGGAGCACCTGGTACCTAATGATATAAAATGGCCAGAAAATAGCACGCCGATCCCTACCTATCCCAAATCAGATTTCTTTTGTTTCATTTACAATAATTATGGTCACTCCACGGAGAGGTGTAGGCACCTTAGGAAGAAATTGAAAGACTCATAAGAGCAGGGCATTTGAAGGAAGTTATTTATAGAGATAGAGAGCCGAGGCCGCCATTGCCTCCACCACCACCAGGGACCCACCTCAGGACCAGGTTGCAAGACACCCACAACAAGGAAATCAGGGAAATAATGGTCCGAGAAGAAATAAGGGGAGAATAAATATGATTTTCGGTGGACCAACAGATGGTGATACGAATAGTGTGCGGAAGAAGAATGTTAAGACAGCCCGCCCGGGAACATGGGAGATCGCTAGTGTGAGTCGACGCCCGCAGATTATTGGACCAGTCATCTCTTTTGGTCCCAATGAGCGACGCAGGCTGCAAGAGGATCACAATGATGCATTGGTAATTGAAGCTGAGGTGGCGGGGTACGAGGTTGGCAAAATTTTTGTGGATAATGGGAGCTCGGTCAATATAATATACACAGATTGTCTGGAGCAAATGAAGTTGGAGACCAATGTGTGACCTGTGAATACGCCCATATACGCGTTTAATGGGGCATGATTAGCACATATTTGTCCTTATTTTTATTAGTATTTTATTTAGATTTTCTTATTGTTTTTGGTATAAGTTAGATAGTTTAAGCGTAATTCCGTATTTTTACACTTCCAGCTTATTTTACCGTATTTTAATCGTAACGAGTAAGAATAGGTGATTATTCGTTATTTTTCACCTTACATCTAAGTAACCGGAAGAGTTCAGCACATAAAGATGAAGTATGATGATCGAGAGGCAAGGATCGAGCTTTCCGGTGAAAGAGTAGCAGAAAAATCGAGAGAATAAGAGGTGCAGCGAAGCTGCGTCGGTCGACGCAGGCATCGATGCTGCGTCGATGCAATCCATGCCCGCATCGGTTGACGCTATATCGATGGCAAGCCGACGTAACTCTCTGAAGCGTCGACTCAAGAGTGCGTCGGTCGACGCTCAAGATGATGCAACTCTCTGAAGCGTAGATCCTAAGTGCATCGGTCGACTCCCATGCCTGTCGACGCGAGCGTTCCAGACGCGTCGACGCCGAGCCCCAGCTCGCGTCGGTCGATGCGACGTCGACGTGATGGCCCAGAATCGGATTTTTAGGGTCTCTTATGCGACAAGCCAAAGGAAAATATTCAAACCCTTCTAAGTCCGTCCAAAGAAGACACCACACACAAGTTACACCACTACGACCCTACTTACACTCGTCCAACTCTTAAACAACGCACCGTTACATCCCATAACAACACAAAATATCAAAATCGGAGATTCAAGAGTCACGAGTTCCAAGCTCCAATCGTTAGTTCGTATCTCGGTTTTCGGTCAAGATCTACGCAACCTCTCCGGATTAGCTGGAGAATTTTACTGCAATTTTTAGTTTAATAAGTACTCTAAACCCTTTTTTTGCATTCGTAGTTTAATTTATGGAATTAAGTAGTTGGTTTTTAATTATTGTTCTTGAATTGTTTTATGCTTGGAACCTTAGAAACTACTGTTATTCGGATTCTTAATTTTAGTTTAATTAATGTTTGGTTACTGTTCATGCTAGATAATTCATTCCGTTTATCTTTTGCTTTAGATAATTGCTTTTTGTTTATGCTAGTTAAATCTTGTCTGAGTTCTTAGATTAATTCTCGAATTTACTTGTTCTAGTTGCTGAATTAGACTACTTAGTTTGAATTAATATTCATGAATTTCGATTTCTTAGATAATCAAACTCTCAACCCCCCTCCCCCCCCCCCCCCAATTAGTATAAGTTACTTGTGATTGAACAAACTATTTGAGATTCCGATTGTATGTTCCTCGAGAGACGACTCGAGTTAACTTTGCCAACCTACACGCGACCCTGTACTCTCTCGGGCAAGCTATTGAATTTCTGACAAATATTTATAAGTAGGCACACACAAAAGCTTGAATCAAAAATTGGCGCCGTTGCCGGGGAACATAGCAATGATTTCAAAAATATGTTTGTTCGATTTATTTTCTTTTTAGCCGTCTATTTGTATAATTTACTGTAGTCGATGCGTTTAATGTGCTGTTGAGTGTATGCAAGGTCGAAGATCACTTAGACCCAAACATGCACCATTCATCGACAATATTAATCGTTCCAATCAAGCGAGACATTCTCACATATCCAAAAGCGAATCGTCTGCACTCACTGACTTTTTTTGTGATTCGGTACCTGAGACGATGTTGAGGCTAGACAATCCTGTCCACAACAACGAGGACGATCAACTACCGAGGAACCCACCTATACGACAAAGAAACGAGTGCGGAAGTGAACTAATTCTCCCCAACGGACGGGTACAACCTCAAGAATATTGGAAAAATATTCAGCGGGACATGATGGATCAGAATGAAAGACGAGGAGGACATAGAAATCGCCGCCACCATGACAAAGATAATTATTCTGAGAGATCTTATCATGGAGACGAACAGTTTGACGACTGGATATCCAATAACCACCACAACGAGAGGAATGAGTACGATAGAAACTACGCGTGGCCCAATAACCAAGAGAGACACCAACGGGAGGCGCGCGAGCCAAGACAAAGAGAGTTCACGACTCTGCAAGTGGGTCCCTATAATTCTGTCATTGTGTTGGGTAGAACTGCAAGAGACTTCGAGCTGAAACCTCATATAATCAACAACCTCCCGATATTTCATGGACTTGCTAACGAAGATCCATTGACTTTCCTCAAGGAGTTTTACGCCGAGGTTAGTAGGATCCCATCTCCGGGACTTCATCACGAAGACCTCTAAATGGTGTGCTCCCAAGCTACATGAAGGATAAAGCCAAATCTTGTCTACTATCACTAGAACCGAGATCCACTACAAAAAAAACCGGCAATCCTGGCAGATTTGCTGACGGACTTACTGGCGGAATAAAATGCTGGCGGGTATACAGGCGGCTATGGCCGTCAGCAACGGAAGCCACCAGTAAACCGTCAGCAAATGAGCGGGAGTTTATCCCGCTTCATTATACTGACAGCCATGACCGTCAATATATAACTTTGGCGTTGCTGACGGTCATAGTCGTCAGGATCCTGACGGTCAAAACCACCAGGATATAATTCTTAATTTTAAAAATAATAATAATATATACGCTGACGGTCAGGGCTGTCAGGATCCTGACGGTCTTCCCATCAGCATATAAGTTTAAAAGAAAAAATAATAATAATATATACGCTGACGACAAAGATGTCAGCGTTCCTGACGGCCATCGGCCGTCAAGATTTTAACCTAAAAATCGGCCCCAGACCCTTCCCCCCACCTCAGTTTCTCTCCTTCTTTCTCTCTCTGTTTTCTGCGAAAAAACACAGCATCCTCGCCACCGCCGCTGCAGCCATCGTCGCCCACCGCTCCACTATGAAGCTCAGCCCACCGTCGCAAACGCCGCAGCCGAGCCCAGCTCCGAAGCTCAGCCTACCGTCGCCGCGCCGCGCGCTTAGCTCCAAAGCCGCGGCCGCCTGCCTCCACCGCGCCGTAGTCAAGCCCAGCCCAAGGTCCACCACCACCGCCTGGCACCACTTCCGCCCAGCCCAAGGTCCACAACCGTCGCCCGCCCGCCGCCGCCGTCGCTCCAGCTTCCGCCGGCCAAGGTAAGTTTCCCATTTTTTTTTATTTTCTGTTATTATGTTTTTTTATTATTTTTGTATATTTTTTGTGATGAAATTATTGTATAATTAATTTTCTAGATTAGGTTTAAGATAATAATCACATAATTATGGTTAAATTTAGGGTTAATTTTAGTAATAATCACATAATTAGGGGTCAATTTAGGATTAATCGAATAATTAGGGTTCAATTGAGTAATAATCACATAATTAGGGTTCAATTTAGGATTAATCACATAATTAGGGTTCAATTTAGGAATAATTACATAATTAGGGTTCAATTTAGGAATAATTAAATTTATTAGGTTCAAATTAGGAATTAATCAATTAATTAGGGTTCAATTTAGGAATAATCAATTAATTAGGGTTCAATTTAGGAATAATCAATTAATTAGGGTTCAATTTAGTAATAATTACATAATTAGGGTTCAATTTAGTAATAATTACATAATTAGGGTTCAAATTAGGAATAATCAATTAATTAGAGTTCAATTAGGTAATAATAATATAATTAGGAGTCTAATTTAGTAATAATTACATAATTAGGGTCCAATTTAGTAATAATTATACATAATTAGGGTCCAATTTAGTAATAATTACATAATTAGGGTTCAAATTATCGAATAATCAATTAATTAGGGTTCAAATTAGGAATAATCAATTAATTAGGGGCCATTTTAGTAATAAATAAGCTTGTGTAGATTCTGGAGTATACTTGTCTATATAGAGCGCACACAGCACCCGTACAGAGATTGTCCTCCTCAAACGCCCTCCCCATGTCGGCTCCAAACATCTGTAATTCAGCAGTAGATACAGTCTATGAAGACGTCTGTTTTTAGTGACCATGCTAGCAAGGAGCCGGTTGATTTTTGGAGCAGACATGGTGAGGGTGGTCGAGGAAAGCGATGACCTGTATTCGAGTGTTGTGTGGCTCTTTATAGACAACGTGTCTACTTCAGAATCTACCTAGCTAGAAGCAATCTTGTATTAGGGTTTATCATTAGATTATTTTAGGGTTTGCTTTCAAATTTAGGGTTTATTCCACCCATTATATTGTATATATATATTGTTCATGCATGGGAGGCCGTGGTGATTGGCCGGGATTTAAACAAAAATTGTATATATATTGTTCATGCATGGGAGGCCGTGGTGATCGGCCGGGGTTTAATTTTGTTTATATATGTTATTGTCATTGGTGTTGTTGGTTGTATACCGTCGGATGTTGACGTGGGTTACGGCGCCGGCCGGGAGGTGTTGTCCCTCCAATAGCGGGTTTTCAAAGTTTTTTCTAAAAACGTGATAGGGTGTCACGTGGTTTTATTTATGTTTTCAAAATATTTTTCAAAAATGTGACGGTCGTAATTGCTTATTTGGAACCTTGGCGAAGTGACGCGATTCATATAGATCACTTGTTTGAGAATTAATATCAAATAGAAAAAGTTGAAAACTAAGTTTTGAATTATTCCAATATTCCTTAGACCCGTTTGAGATTTAGTATCAAATATAGAGTTTGATACTAAATTTCGAATTGTCCCATTTTTGGG
>BMAC01001418.1:98505-128835 GCA_014905375.1 Phtheirospermum japonicum
ATACTGGCGGCCATTATCCGTCAGGAGGCCGTCAGTATTTCATATACTGACGGAATCCTGACGGATTTGGCCGTCAGAACTGCCGGATTTTTTTGTAGTGATCTCTGATTGATTGGCCCATGGTTAGGGACAAATTCATAAATCAGTATTACTCAGCACAGACGACGGGACACATTAGGAGACAAATAGCCAACTTTGTCCAGCAAGATGGGGAGTTACTTCACAAGGCATGGGAATGTTTCAAATCATTATTGCAAGCTTGCCCACATCATCACAACTCTCCGGGAATGGTAAATCAGTTGTTCTACGAATTGCTTTTGGACTCTTATAAAAATAACGTCGAAGTAGCGGCTGGAGGAGATTATGGATACTTGACAGCAACGGAGGCGAAATGACTGTTTGAAGAGATGAGCGAGAAGTCGAGGCAAACGAGCTCTCGCCCACGAAAGATAAGAGTTAACGAGGCAACTGTGGTGCCAAACAATGAGAACATCGAGACGTGTAACCGCTGTGGAGAGCAAGGACATTTGGTGGATACATGTAAAATGGTGTATTACGAAGAATGCGAAGTTGAGGCGTATGCCATCAGGGATCAAATGCGCAACCAAGACCTTCCAACCTATGACCACAGGCCTCCGACGAACTCCAAATTTAACGCGCATCGTAACTCTCCTTACTTGAAATGGGGCCCTGAAAACCCACATTCCACCCCAGCACAAACTAATTCAACTCCACCACCACCAAACAAATCGCCACCATCCGGGCCGACACCTACTCCGATACAACCAAATGATCAACTATTAACTTGGCAACAAAACCAAGTCACTGAAACAATTAGAAATAGAGACGGGTTCGCCAATCTAACTGCGCAAGTCAATAAGCAGGGGGAAGTTTTGAATGACCTCTCCAAAAGTGTGAAGAATTTAGAAATGATGATGGGCCAAATGGCAGCATTTATGGCAAAGGCGGAAAACGAGAAAGGAAAACTCCCGAGCCAAACCGAATAAGCTTCATATGTCCATGTCTTACGAAGTGGAAAGAAGATAGATAATGGAATCGAAGAGGAGAAAGAAGAGGTCACAAAAATTCCAAAAGCGGATTCTCCCTCAATTGACGACCCTAAATCAACGGAGATAGTGCACAAGTCACCAAATCATTATATTCGGGGGTCGTTAAAAGGGAAGTTTCCAAATCAAGACCCCACTCCCACAGCAGAAGACGATTTTACCAAGTCTCCGAATCATCAACCCAAGAAGTTAACACCTACTATACGAGACAAGGTTCCCAAGTCGACTTCCTCCAGCCAAGGAAAATAAGAAATTCATGGAGCTATACAATTTATTGAAGAACGTTAATATTAACCTTCCCTTGCTAGATGTGATAAAGACGATGCCAACATATGTGAAATTTTTCAAGGAACTAGCATCACGAGAGAGGACAAAAGAAGTTAGCGCGATAATCAAGAAACCATTGCCGCTCAAGAAAAAGGACCCTGAAAGTTTTTGTATTACTATTTCCCTTGGAAATGTACAAACGGCAAGGGGGATGCTTGATCTTGGCACTGGCATTAATTTGATGTCGTATTCTTTATTTAGAGAGTTCGATCTTGGGGCATTGAAGCCTACCACTATGCGCCTACAATAAGCTGATCGGTCGATTCGGAAGCCTCTAGGTATTATTGAAGATGTTTTGGTGCATGTTGGTGAGCTGGTTGTTCCTGTTGATTTTGTGATTTTAGATGTTGGAGAAGTGCCGAGCGGGAGCAAGGATCATACCATCTTATTAGGATGTCCATTTATGTCAACTACGTATGCGTTAATAGATGTGAACAAAGGAAGGATGACCATGTCCGTCTTAGGGGAGTCAGTGACGTTTTCACTTCATGACATTCATAACACTCCTTCACCATTTATGCAAGATGAGTGTTCATTTGTATATCTAATCGATTCTTGCGTCCATGATCTCCAAAGCATTACCACTATTGATGAGTTTGATGGCGAGGACGAAGAGGAGCATTTGAGTGGGGAGGAATTGATCGAATTGCTGGGAATTGACATAGGGTGAAATCATAGATGGAATTGCTGGTCGTAGTGCTGCATTATGCGAAGAGAGCGACGCACCGAAGATCAAGCCAAAAGTGGAGTTGAAACCACAACAATATCGCTCGAAATTTGAGCCAAGGGAAGAGACGAATCCACCGCATAATTGTTCGACAAATGTTTCACTCGACCCCTACATGAGTTCTAAACATACGAAGAACAAGGGAAAAGCAGATAGCGAGGATTGGACGACAAAGAAGAAGAAGTCGAGTGAGGTCTATGACAAGAAGACTCGTGATAAGAAGATCAAGGTTGGTCAACTAGTTCTCTATAATTTCGAATGTAGATTTAGACCGACCAATATCAAGGCCGCATGGAGTGGACCCTTTATGATAAAGGAAATGAATGAGTACGGAGTTGCCACTCTATACTATGAGAGTAAGAAGTCGAAATTCCAAGTCCACAAGCATAGACCCAAACCTTTCTACAAGAAACGTGGGCTGAATCGCGATCTTGATAAGGAAGAATTAGTGGAGCCCCCACGGGCTAAAAATTAATCGCATGGAATCACGTCGAGCATGAGACGTTAAATGTTACGCTTCTTGAGAGGCAACCCAAGCGATAGTTAGTTTTCTTTTTTTTTTTTCTTGTTTATCCCTTTAAATTGTGTTAATTACCGTGGTACGTTTATGTGTGTGTTGATGTGCAGCGCCTACGATAAAACCGCTTATTCTGGACAACTAACGGTTATATAGCGGAAGCTCGCTACCGCAAGGCCTTACCGCTAGTTCCATTCGAGGTGTTACCAATGATGATCAACCACTGAACCTACCGCTAGCCGCATCAATAGGGATAACGATGAGCTAACCGCTAGGCAACCTACCGCTACATGTTAGTGCTAGTAGCGTCTGCTGCTTAATTTGTACTAATTTCATTTTTTGTCAATCGTGGTCGCAATCCGACCCAAGTTAGCCGTAGTCCGGCAACATTTTGATGAGCTGCAACCCAACCATTTACACTGTCGAGCCGCAATCCGGCCATTTCAAATCCCAAAAACATGACACCGGGCACTTGCGCGGGGCAATTGATCACAATCGTGGTTTGTTTTGTTTGTTTATTTGTTTGTTTTTTGTAATATGTTTTGTTGCAAGGACAAATCCAATCACAAGGCTCTAGACAAACGGGAAATTGCACAACTTCAATTGGTGAAATTCGACCATTACTTTTCAGGGACGTTTTCTTATTCCCTTTCTCCCTTGCTTTTTATTTTCTTATGCTCGTTTATGGTTGAGTATTTGATTGAAAATTGTGTGATTGAAAATTGTGTGTAACTTAATTTTTTTTTTCGTGATTGATAACTATTTCTGCACCGAATTGTGTTTGTATGGCGTGCCTGTCGAAGTTAGCTATGAATGATTTGATGTTTTTGTCTTTTGAGCGTGCATAAGTGCATAATTTTTTGAAATTGATTATTTATATATTGCAAAATGGTACCTGTACGTAATTAATTTCGCAAAACCTTAAAAACAACGTCAATTCAAAAAAATTTCATGCAAAAAGCCAGTGAGTAGCCTGAGTGATTGTCATTTTTGCTTGTGCTTGAATGAGTTTCTGATTTCAGATCTCTTTGAAATCGCTGTGTGTAGTTGACTTTGAAAATGAGGTTAAGGCACATATAAAACCCTATTCCGGCCATATTCATATATCTTAAGCCACTATAAATCCCGAATGAGCCAATCATAGCCAAATAATCCATGCCTATAGCCATGTGTGTTTTGAGTCAACTCCTACAACCCATTAAAAGCATGGGGTAGGAGTTCACCATTTGCTGGTTATTAGTGTTTTAGAATTTTATAGGGATTTATGAATTATTGTAATAAGGATCACCATGCTTCACAAAAAAAAAATAATAAAAAAGACCCCATCAAAATAAATTCAAGGGGAATAAAATAAGAAAAGGGGAAAAGGAAGGTGGATCAAGTTATGGAATTGCCTACACGTTGTAAAGGCTTGTGTTTTATTGATTATTCGCTGATGAGCCTATGTTTAAAAGGTAAGAGTTGAGTCGTAAGAAGAAGCATGTAATAAGCTTCAATTTTTATTAAGTGGTTGAGCTGCAAGTCGGATTAGAGTTACGAGTTGAGAAATAACCTACATTATAAGGCTACGCTATGAGTGTTAGTGAGGTTTTTATTTTTGAACGAGGTGAATTAGATTAGGTTTGGTGAGTTATTGATCACGTTAGATCGTGAGTTAGCTACACGAATTATATATTCCATACCCGTCCAAAAAGCCTTACATTACAACCCGAAAAGACCTTTTCCAATTCTTAGTTCGATAACACACTTAATTTGCGATTGAAAAGAGATTGATTTTTGGTTCTTGTTTATTGTGATTGTATTTGTATGATTGAGTGTATAAACATCCCATTCAGAAAATACTCGAGTGCTTTGAGCGTACACCCTTATACATTACCTTTTGAGAGGATGCATGAATTTGATTTTGGAGCGACTATGTAATAGAGGTGGAGTGTTTGAAGTTGCGTGCATGTATCTATATTTTCAAAATTATCTATGTAGCATCGCACTACTCATTGCTTGGACTAAGTTTCATTCATGCTATACTTTAAATCTATCGTTCGTTCGAGGATGAACAAACCAATAAGCATGGGGTAGTTGATTAGCACATATTTGTCTTTATTTTTATTAGTATTTTAGTTAGTTTTTCTTATTGTTTTTGATATAAATTTGATAATTTAATCGTAATTCTGTATTTTTACACTTCCAGCTTATTTTACTGTATTTTGATTGTAACGAGTAAGAATAGGTGATTATTCGTTGTTTTTCACCATACAACTAAGTAACCGGAAGAGTTCAGCACGTAAAGATGAAGTATGATGATCGAGAGGCAAGGATCACGCTTTCCATTGAAAGAGTAGCAGAAAAATCGAGAGAATAAAAGGTGCAGCGAAGCTGCGTCGGTCGATGCAGGCGTCGACGCTGCGTTGACTCTATCCATGCCCGTGTCGGTCGACGCTATGTCGATGCCAACCCGACGTAGCTCTCTGAAGTGTCGACTCAAGAGTGCGTCGGTCGACGCTCAAGACGACGTATCTCTCTGAAGCTTCGATCCTAGGTGCGTTGCTCGATGCCCATGCCTGTCAACGCGAGCACTCCAGATGCGTCGATGACGAGCCCCAGCTCGCGTTAGTCGATGCGACATTGACGTGACGGCCCAGAATCTGATTTTTAGGGTTTCTTATGCTACAAGCCAAAGGAAAACTATTTAAACCCTTCCCAGTCCGTCCAAAGAAGACACCACACACACGATACACCACTACGACCCTACTTACGCTCGTCCAGCTCTTAAACAATGCACCGTTACATCCCATAACAACACAAAAGATCGAAACCTGAGATCCAAGATTCACAAGTTCCAAGCTCCAATCGTTAGTTCATTTCTCGGTTTTCGGTCAAGATCTACGCAACCTCTTCGGATTAGCTGGAGAATTTTACTGCAATTCTTAGTTAAATAAGTAATCTAAACCCTTTATTTGCTTTTGTAGTTTAATTTATGAAATTAAGTAGTTGGTTTTCAATTATTGTTCTTAAATTGTTTTATGCTTCGAACCTTAGAAACTACTGTTATTCGGATTCTTAATTTAGTTTAATTAATGTTTGGTTACTTTTCATGCTAGATAATTCATTCCGTTTATATTTTCCTTTAGATAATTGCTTTTCGTTTACGCTAGTTAAATCTGATTTGAGTTCTTAGATTAATTCTCGAATTTACTTGTTCTAGTTGCTGAATTAGACTACTTAGTTTGAATTAATATTCATGTGTTTCGATTTCTTAGATAATAAAACTCTTAACCCCCCTCCCCCTCCCAATTAGTATAAGTTACTTGTGATTGAACAAACAATTTGAGATTCCAATTGTATGTTCCTCGAGAGACGATTCGAGTTAACTTTGCCAACCTACACGCGACCCCGTACTCTTGTGGGCAAGCTATTGAATTTCTAACAAATATTTATAAGTAGGCACACACAAAAGCTTGAATCAGGGCACATGTGATTACTGAAGGAGAGTTGATGGTGGCAGTGGTATTGGGGAAGGATGAATTGCAGGTGAGATGAAATTAGAAATTTTTTATAGTCCGGTGAAGGTCGGCATATAACGCAATATTAGGCAGACCTGCCCTCAACGCATTCCAGGTAGTGACATCAACTTATCACATGAGTATCAAGTATCCGGTGGGAGATAGATTGAGAGAAGTTATTTCTGAACAACAGGTCGCAAGGTTGTGTTACCAAATGACGATCAGGAAAGGGTTGTTTGAGAACAAGCGTGGAAGGGAAGATGATTTTCCAGAAGGGTTACTTAGTGCGAAGAAGGTGAAAGAACAGGAGAACTCTGTTCGACCACATGAGGAGTTGATGGAGATTTCGTTAGAGGAAGGTCGCCCGGAATACACTACGGGGATCGGGACCTTAATGACAGAAACATTGAGAGAAGAGTTGGTAAAAATGTTGAAGGAATTTCGGGACGTCTTCGCTTTTGGGGATGGGGAATTGACAGGAGTGTCTCTAGAGGTCGCACAACATCATTTGAATGCGGACCCAGAGGCGAGGTCGGTTAAGCTGAAGAGGAGGCATTTTGGGCCTGAATTGGACAAAGTAATTGAAGAGGAGGTGCAAAAATTGCTAAAGGCTGGCCACATTTGGGAAATCCAATTTCCTGAGTACTTATCTAATATTGTGATGGTGCCAAAGCCGTGACAAAAGTGGAGAATGTGCGTCGATTTTCGTGATCTGAATAAAGCTTGTCCAATGGATCATTATCCTTTGCCGCGAATTGATAAGTTGGTGGATTCAACCTCAGGATGCAAGATGTGGAGTATGATGGATGCTTCACAGGGGTATCACCAAATACCTCTGGCAAAGGAGGATCAACCCAATGTGAGTTTTGTTACTTCCACGGGGATGTATTGTTTTGTATCCATGCCCTTCGGCCTGAAAAATGCAGGGGCGACCTATCAAAGACTAGTGGATCGAATGTTTAATGACCTATTAGGGTCCACTATGGAAGTTTACGTTGATGATATGTTGGTCAAGAGCAAGAAAACATAATCCCATGTAGAGGATCTGAGAAAAACATTCCTTATACTAAGGCGGTACGGGATGAATCTTAACCCGAAAAAGTGCGCGTTTGGTGTGCAATCTGGAAAAATTTTGGGTTATATGGTTACCGAGAGGGGTATTGAGGTTAAACCGGAGAAGGTGCGGGCTGTTTTGGAGATGCCACACCCTCGGACGGTACACGATGTACATGTGCTTACAGGTCACATTGCAGGTCATAACCGTTTCATTTTCAGGTCGGCAAAAAGGGGTGTCCCCTTTTTCAGAGCACTTTGGAAAGGGTCCAAGTTCGAATGGACGAAAAAGGCAGCATATGCATTTGAAGAGTTGAAAAAGTACTTGGCTGAAATACCATTGTTAACTAAGCCGATGCCTTGAGAGGACCTGATCTTACATATACAACAGTCGGTACTATTCGGAGAGGAAGCAGGTACACAGAAACCTATCTATTATATCAGCAGAATGCTGCGAGGGGCTGAGCTGAATTATTCCGAGCTGGAGAAAGGAGGTTTTGTACTGATTTGTACTTAAAGGAAATTGCGGCCATACTTTTTGAGCCATAGGGTCAGAGTACGTACCAATTTAGCTCTCAAGCAGGTCCTGAGTAATCCAAATGTATCTGGAAGGTTGGTGAAGTGGGATGTGGATTTAAGAGAGTACGATGTGGTGTATGAACCTAGGGTAGCCATCAAGGCGCAAGTGTTAGTAGATTTTTTGCAGGAAATGGTGTGTCCATATGAGGCAAGCGATGAGGTAAAGACATGGGTATTGCATACTGATGATCAACTATGGTGTCAGGAGAAGGGCTGGGAGGTCGTGTTAACCAAATGAGAAAACTTGGAGTTCGCAATTAAGATGGAATACAAAGCATCTAACAATGAGGCTGAGTATGAGGCTGTGTTGCAGGGTGTGAAAATGGAGAGCGATCTGGGAGCAAAAAAGGTATGGGCGTACACAGATTCCCAGTTGATAGCTCGTCGGTTCAATGGTTCCTTTGAGGCTAAGGAGGAATGCATGGCGATATACTTAAATAAATTACGAGAAGAGGTAGCGCGCTTTGAGGAGTTTAGACTAGAGCACTTGCCGCGAGCTGAAAACACTCGGGTTGATCAGCTCGCTTGAATTGCAGGAGCGTTGGAGACTTGTGATACTCAGAGAATAATGCTGATGGAACTTAGTCATAGTAGTGTGGGGAAAGGAAAGGAGGTAATGGAGCTCGAATTTAAGGATGATTGGTGCACGCATATCGGGGATACTCTCATTAAAGAGAAAGAGGGAGCAGAGTGGTTGACAATGAAGGAAGCTAAAACAGTGGCTCATTTTTGCGTTATAAATGAGGAGTTATATAAAAGATCGTGCTTCGGGCCTTTTTTGAAATGCTTCGCTAAGGACCAAGGATCATAGGTGCTGAAAGAGATACATGAGGGYTACTGTGGTGATCATGCAAAGGGAAAAGCGTTGGTTGGCATAACATTGCGTGCTGGCTTCTTTTGGACAGGAATGAAAGGTATGGCCAGTGACATGGTGAGAACATGTAAAAAATGTCAGATTCATGCTCCGGTTATCCATATACTAGCCAAGGAGATGATGGTTATGAGCTCGCCGTGCCCGTTTGCACAATGGGGGATTGGTATTGTGGGACCTTTTCTAAAGTCTCCGAGCAATAAAGAATATCTGGTGGTGGCAGTCGATCATTTGACAAAGTGGGTGGAGGCTGAAGCGGTTATGGGTATAAGAGAGCAGGATATGATGGATTTTATCTTTAACAATATCTTTTTCAGGTTTGGAGTACCACGGGTGTTGGTGTCTGACAATGGAACCCAGTTTAATGGGAAGAAAATTTGAGATTGGTGCAAGGAGATGGGGATGAAGCAACGATTTGCTTCTGTGGCGCATCCCCAAACTAACGGGCAAGTTGAGGTTACTAACCGTATCATTGTGCAGGGTCTTATGTTATGATTGGAAAAGGAAGGTGGGCTTTGGGAAGAAGAGCTCGTGTCGGTCTTGTGGGATTATCGAACAACTCCCCGAACTTCTACGGGGGAGTCGCCGTTCAGTCTGGTCTATGGGATGGAAGTTGTTATTCTAGTAGAGATAGTAGGTGGATCGCAGCGTTTAACAACATTTAATGTGGAGGAAAATGAAAGGTTAGCTCGGGGAGAAATTGAAACGATTGGTGAAATACGAGATAAGGCTGCGGCCCGGGTCGAACATTATAAACAAAGGATACGGGCTGCTTTTAACAAACGGGTCAAGCATCGTTATTTTTAGGTTGGTGATTTGGTATGGAGGCGGGCTGATGCATTGCGTTTTCAGGTTGTTTTAAGGCGGTAAAAATATTGCGAGGAGGAGCATATATACTTGAAGATGCAAAAGGAAAAGTTCTACCTAGGAGCTGGAATGTGTCACTTAAAGAAATATTACACTTATATGGCGGGCTGAGGATGTTTTCCCCTTTGGGGCGGTTACTCTTCGGGGCGGGCTCGTTGTATTTTTATCCTTTGGCGCGGTGATGGTGTTTTACCCTTCGGGGCGGACTGGTTGTATTTATACCCTTTGGGGCGGTGATGGTGTTTTACCCTTCGGGGCCAGCTAGTTGTATTTTTTACCATTTGGGGCGGCTATGATATTTTACCCTTTGGGGCGGGCTAGTTATATTTTTACCCTTCGGGGCGGCTATGATATTTTACCCTGCGGGGCGATTGCGATATATCCTTTGGGGTGGATATCTTTTTCAGCATATATAATAAAATTTGGCGAACACTTTCATGGTTTTTAAATATGGTTAAAGGGTGTGATTGTGTTGTTTTATATAGAGAACAAAGATATGTTTGACTTACATATCTTTGTCGAGCTGTTTTGTTCTTATGGATGGTTATATTTTTCCGAGCCAATGTGTTTAATTTTTTGTTTGCGAGCTTGTTTTTGTTCCATGGGATTGTTGGTGATTTGTGGTTTGTTATTGCTCTTGGACCTCACGGTCTTAGAGGGATGGGAAGTATGATTGCGACCTGTATTACACTTATGGGTATTGTATACATGGTTTATGTTTTGGTTTTTACATGGTTTAAATTGCAGAATTGTGCATGGTTTGAGAATGGAAGAGCTATTCATACGATAAGTAAAAATGGAGTTGTTCATAAAGGAGAAAATATTTTCAATTGAGAAAGTGAGATACAGGTTTAGGAATTTTAAAGGAAGATAGCAAGCTATCAGGTCGTACTCGGCCCAGCAGCAGGAACAATGTCTTGAAGTGGCGTGTCTAGCTCGGAGGAAAGTTTGGCAGACAAAACAGCTTGACTTTGGCATGATAACCACCAATCAGCATCGATCGGCTGGTTCATGTCGCCCTTGAAGGTGCTAAAAGAGGGTAACATGTCGATGATGGCTGGCACATTGGGATTGTATGTGACATTTAAGGTCGCGACCTGGTTCTTGATTATTCCGGCGGCCTTAAAAACCCACTCTTGGGCACCACCAGCCATCTTGCCGAAGTATATGGAAGACTTTTTGTAAGCTTTCAGAAGCTCTTCCCGGTAGGCGCCCATGAACCTTTTGCCCACTGCGCTCGTAAGGAAGGTCTTCCGACCTTCAGCTACACCTTGCTCATGCGCTGCCTGGTTCTGCTCCTCGAGCTTCAAATTTTGTGCTTTGAGCTCATCGACCTGACGAGCTACGTCTTTGACCTTGGTCCCCAAGCGAGTTGTCAAATCCTTTAGGCTGTTCACCTGACTTTTCAGGATAAGAATCTCTTCCTCGCGAGCTTTTAATAGATGAAGCGCGCCGTCCAGCTCTCCCTGCGTCAAGGATAGCTGTCTAGTTTTTTGTTCGGTCTGGGTGGTCAACTCGTCGTATGTTTTTTGGAGCTCGCTCTTTGCAGATCGAGCCATCAGTTCCTCAGATAGCTTGGAAACCAGGGACTCAGCTGCACCATAATATTTTGAAAGGGTTTGAAGATATAATCTTGAGAAGGAGAAGGGCTTTCTGAAATGACCTGTTTGATTATTCGCTCGTCGTGGAAGGCCTGGACCTTTTTGGCATTATCACACTGGGCTAGTCCTTTTCCCAGGTCTGGAGAGCTAGAAGAGGTCGCAACGTACGTTTTGTGGAGGCGACGACGTTTTTAGACTGGAGAGCTGGGTTCTTAGCCGTGGGCTTAAGGGGTCGCTTCCCCTTAGAGGATCTTTGCACCAACGACATCTCCTTTAGTTCGTCTTCTATATCATGATCAGCTTCTTTTCCAAAGGCTTGATCTAGCACTTCATCCACATTGAGGACTGAGGAGGGAGGTGCCGAGGTAACAGTGGGCTGTGGGTTGGTTATCTCTGTGACTTTCTCAGAGCTCGGCGAGGCGCACCTATTGACAAATGCAACTGCAATGGCAAAGTAGTGTTATTACTCAGTCATAACAATGGATGATGATGTAAAGTCATAAAATAATGGATACCTACCAAACTCTGATTCGGTCAGGGCAAGATCTGGGTCGACTGGGCGAGAGTCGATGCCTACATATTGAAAAACTTTGAACCGGCTGGTGAGTAGCACCACGTATAACGGGCGCTTACTACATTCCGCGAGATGGTAAGAATAACTTTTGTACAAGATGGGTAAATGTTTGGGACTAGGAAGTTTGGCTTGTTTTGGGGTGTGGTATTGCATCTCGGTTGGAAAGGGCCAGTCCTCCGTGTTGAGAATAAGAAGAAATTCTTCATCCATTTAGGAACTTTATTGGAGGGGTTTATTAAAAAGCGGGATTTGCCCGTGCGGGCAGAAAGATAAAATGAATCTTGTTGGTGTTTTATTTGAAAGCAGAAATGGAAAAAGCTTGTGTCAGGCTGTGTATCATAATATTTACATAGTATAATATACCCCGCCATGAACTTCATAGAGTTAGGGGTCAATTGAAAAGGGGAGATTTTGTACAGGAGGGAGGTCTCAATGTAAAATTTGTGTGGTGGGAATCTAAATCCCGCCCTAAGTAGCTCGTCGAAGAGGGTAATGTGGTTTGGGGAAGGTTTTATAGGGTCTAAGTGAAGGATGTCGGGTAGAACCATTTTGGCGGTCTCAGGAAGGTTGAGGATTTATTGGAATTCTTCAAGTTTTTCTAGGTCAGGGAGTAACCAGCAATTGTCCTTAATTTCCTTGGTTGTGAGGGATGAGTGAGGTAGGTCGACAACATTTATGGAGCGAGCTACAGTCACTGGGTTTTCTAGAAAGTGCTCGCAAGGTGATGGGTTCGTATGCTTAACTACGGGAATGCCCTCTGGTATATATACAAGGGCCATGGGGGCAGGAGAAAGGTCATCGGGTATGTTTTCTAGAGAGGCTTGGGCGTTAGCATGAATCCTAGTGTGGGTTTCTAACTCTGACCAGCTGACGTCGCCTTCTGGATCGACGCGGAGGCTGGAGGGGGGGGGGGGAGGGGGAGTTTTCATCTTCTCTTGAAAATGTAAGGGTTTTCGGTGGGGTTTGAATCGGGGGAAAGGCCTGAATTTTGAGAATTGGGTTTGGAGGATGTTAATCTCATCATCAATAAGAAAATACAGGGGGAAGGAAGAACAACCGAAAACACAACAACTCAGCAGATGCAACACATATATGGCAGTAAATCAAAATTATTTATTGAAAAGGGGAGGATTTAGGGGACTTACACATTTTTGGAGTCGTGGAGGTCGGTAATGAGCGGTCTGCTGCTGGAAATTTTCTGTCAATCAGAGAGTAGGCGAGCTTTGTAGTAGAGCGAAAATGGCATTTTTTGCTTGAGTTTTTGTGAAATGACGAATGGGAGAAGATGAAGGGATTTTTATGTGTTGGGCGGCGAGAAAGATGATAGGACAGATTGGAGCGGGAGTTGGAAGGGTTTTCTATGAATGTTTTGGGCCCACAACATTTATTATACTACGAGAATATGGGGGGACGACGCGTGTCCGATACTTTATCAGGCTGCATTTAATGAATCTTTAAAGAGACGTGACGGTTGGAGAAAAGCGTGTTTGACTTTATGGAACTGCATATGATTATCTTTTCTTGAGATTTTATGCCCGATTATGACTTGAGGTCGTGGGAAAAAAGCTCTATGGTTGTTAGGTTGTCAGGTATGGGACCTCGGGATTCACATATTTCTTCTTGGAGGACGGGCGAGCTCAGCAAGCTGATCTTTTTGAGGTCGCGGGTTTATGTGAAATTCTTATGGGATGATTGGTATTATAGCTCGGTGTATTGAGCTCGGTTATTCTAAAAATATGGTTTTGGTAAGTTGGTAGGGTGATTTATTTGTGTTTTATGTTCTACTGATTATTTTGGGGTGGCTGTGCTCTTTAAGTTGTTGTTTACATGTCCTACCTGATTTCGTACCTCAATAAGCTAGAGCATGGGAACTAGCTGATACGTCACTAAAAATCCATACGTAATATATGTGGGTATTTATGGTAAGCAACCTCATTTCTTGGAAGGAGCATTTCTTTTGGTAGGTGGGCGAGATGGTTTGTAGAGTAGCAACCTAGAGTATGAGGATGGATTCTCATATAGGGTCGCGACCTCTATGTTTTTATTAGTTGCGTGTTGATCTGTTAGCTCGGTCATAGGCTTTATAAATATTAAGCCCAAATGGGCTCATATGGGGTCCCGACGGACTGTATGTAAAGAATCACAGTCCCAGGCCTATTCCGGTAATTTAAGCGAGAGATCCACTATCTATGGGAACTTAGCATACAAGAGAGATCCTAATTCAAATTCGGTCACGGTATTTATGGAATTGTGGTGGGAGAAGGAAACCCTGGCTTGGGGAGGACTTCTCTTGTCTCTATAAAAGGGGTGCATACCTCTCTTTTATTTTTATATTGTTTATGACGAATTAATCTCTCAAATTATCTCTCGCACTATCTAACTTAAGCATCGGAGGACCTTCGTCGGGGCCGCCCCCCGCCTTGGCTGAAGGTGTTGTTTTGCAAGATCGGCTAGGTCGCTAGGAGGCTTTTTGGAGGCTTATCAGGTCACTGTGACGGATCTAGAAGTTATTTCAGGTCACTGATCTCATATTTGAGGTTAGTGGCCCCTATTCTTGGTAACCAATCTTTTTGGTTTTATCACTTTCATACTCCAATAATCTAATTAGCATTGATAAAAAGAAGATAATAGCTGGTGTAACTACTTTGAACTTAAATAAAACAAACCCATAGAGCCATGCAGCCCTCACAAGAATACTCACACAAGTCATATAATATATAGGACAAGTATTAAATAAAACTAAAACTGAATTATACCTTAGGTGGTTGATTAATCCTGTAAAATTTGACGATTTTGCCTTCTTTGAAAATGACTGCTTGAATCGTCTTCACAACATCATCATCTTTGGAATTGAGTTGCTTGTCCATCAAGTGATATAATATAAACGGTTCAAATTTTGAAGGTCTATGGCTTTGAAAATAAGTCTCAGTTTTATGATGTTGTTATCAATGTTAGCCAACACTGACTACCAACATCAACCAGAGTTAAAATAAAAATATGCAGCGAAAATAAAACTTAAGAACATAGCAAATTAAATTCAGTTCACAAGTAAAAGTACTTGTGAACTTGGGTGTACAAACCCGAAAACTATATTACTTACTAGTTCACGATCAATACAAAAATATGAAGTAATAAATGAAAACTAAAATATCAAAAACTTGATACTAAATACTTGTCGCCGTGATGATAAGATCTTCTCAGTTGGTTACGCAACTTCCAAGAACTTGATAATCTCGAACAGTGGCTCCAAGTAGTCTTTGTGTTCTTCACTTGCTTGTGCGTTGCTTGCGTCTACTTCAAAATCCATGCGTCTCCTTGCGTAAAGAAGTTGTCTTATGCTTTAGGATTCTCTTGTCTTAAATAGACAATCCTACACTACTATAGACTGCGGATTTCACGTCGTTTTTTTTGCACATTTAACGTCGGTTTTTGAACCGACGTAATAGCCACCGACGTTAAAAGTCACGTCGTTTTTGAAAAATTGACATGAAAAGCGTGATATTCACGTCGGTTATTTGTAGAAACCGACGTGGAATGTTTGACTTTCACGTCGGTTTTTTCAAATAACTGACGTGGAAGATGTGACATTTCACGTCGGTTTTTTAAATAACCGACGTGAACTGTCAGAGCTTTTCACGTCGGTTTCCTCAGAACCGATGTGGTAATATGAGGTTTTTTAAAAAAACTGGCCCTATTTATTTAACCATCCCACCTAATAAATAAATTAGGAGATCTAGGAATTAATATATAAAAAAAATCAAAAGAATCCATTCAACACAAATAAACAAAACAACAAGTGTTAGTATAATTTTAATATCCCATCAATGTGCCCTATTATAAACCAAAGTATAAAACAAGACTCGCATTTAAAATAACACAAAGATTTCGGTACATGAGATATGAAGCTGTAACGCTCCGAAACAAAACCAGAAATCACTCAAATAACTTAATACCAAAAATCACTCGAGTCAATCAAATGTATTGCAATTTTTATGTTTCAACATTATCACTAATGTCGTGCTCTCTTAAAAAGTAGAAGGCACACTTGATTGAAAAACTGCGGTTGTTCTAGTCTTCTCCAAGACAAGAATATAAACAGCAACAACCTATTACATCAAACAAAGAGTGGATAAAGGAAAAAAAATTATTAATTAAGAACTGAATGATTTGCACATTAATGGAACAAAGCAATAGACTATAGAGAATTGGCATGAATTACCCTGCAACAAAATTACACAAAGAATATGCTGAACCCAGACTGCGTTAATGATGCAAAGAATTGCAATTTCCACGTGAAGCCCCATTTGTTCGGAATAAATAGCAAAACTGAAATTGAAAAAAAAAACTGAAAATTTTAGCAATATATTTATCAACGTCAGAATCAAGTTAGTCAATTTAACTTTGTTGTGTAGACCACAAAACAGCAATATCCAAATATTGCTATTTATTCAAAGCTAACAAATTTAAATAGCTTTCACAATCTTATTCATATTTCTCAAAAATCTTGTAAAATGTTGACTATTCGTTGGTTATAACAAACCTTCGGATAAATTTTCAATATAGCTCAAACCCACAACTACGAAAATCTTATGAAAGAATATTTATGTTTTGTGTACATAATTTTTCCAATCTCAATATATAATATAAAGCATGTAAGAAATAGTAACGAAATTCATAATCCTATCGAAGGCAGCTTCCATTGATAATCCAACTAAAAGTTGAAAACTTTGCATGTGCCTTTTAGTTGGTAGCATGGAGAACATTATAATATTCTAGGTTTTTTCTTTTTCTTTTGAGAGGAAAAAAACAAACAAGGTTCAATAAGAAGAATCTTGCTAGTAAAAAATAGAAATGAAAGGTAAACAGAGTATTTACTCAAAAAGACAGTGAAAATTGATAACTAACTTCATTTAAGATGTCAAAGTTAGGAGATCAGATGACAGGGGCAACCTATGAATTTTGTAGGCAATAAATTATTTTATTCTACACTGCCAGAAAAATAGCTTCTTTTTTATAAGTATTATTGTTTGCCAATGAGTTCAAGCATAGTCAAAGAAGGGGGAACCTAATATAAAATCATTTAAAGCAGTCGCTAAAAAATGGAGAATACCGATTTCTCTTGCAATGATACCACCATTTGGAAGCTAGATTGATGGGCAAAAAAGGAGTATACAACAGATCATAAAAGCATATTCCAATAACTTCTCCAGAGCAGTTGATAAGTGGTCCACCAACACCACACTACAAAAAAAAAAAAAGGCAGAAGGGCAGAATGAAATGTCAGCAAAAGGAAACCCAGAAAGGAACAAAATTATTAAATGCCAAAGTAGAAAAGAGATACCCTGGTGATCCTACAACTCGCCATAGAGAGCTCTTTACATTCATTTTCGCAGTGATCTGCCCCGTCCGTCTCCCCCACCAGATAGTTCAACCCCTCCAGGCCCTGCATGAATATTGTATCATTCCTTTTACTATCGCCCCCTCCGTCATCGTCCCGTTGAACGAGTACGCCGCCTTGAAACTGGGCCCCGCCCTCCCCAGCTCGACCGCCGTGAATCAATCAGCAAATGACACCTCGTCCCAGTTGAACAGCGTGATCCTTGCCGACCACCCGCCCCTATAGTCGGTGAACAGGTGCCAGTTTATGCTGACCCCGCAGTTGTCCCCGCACGGCAAGGGCTCTGGGATCGGCAGGTGGTGGAGCGGGGCCCACGCCTTCGCCAAAGTCGTCCGGTTCTCGAAGGGCACCAATAGGGCCTGTGTGGGCAGGAGCATGGCCTGGGTGGTCGCGCTGCACGTACGGGCAGCTGGGCAGCTACACGTGCACGTCTCGCACGGGATGATCGGACTCATTGTAGTAGGCCGAGAACGAGACGCAGCAGCGGGGGCTCGCACCCCTTGGCTGCGTGATGTTGCAGACGACCTGCCAGCTGGCGACCGAGGATGTGCTGGAGAGCTGGGCGCTCGGGTCGGGGAAGTGGGACGGGCTGACCCGGACGGGGGGCCCGCACTTGTAGTCCGGGTTCAGACGGCCGGCGATGGCCCAGTTCTGGGGCGAGGTGAGGTACGAGCGGTTTGTGTTCGGAGGCATCTTGAAGACGTTTATCTYGAAGGATGATTTGGACTTGCTGGGGTCCATGGCCGGGGGCAAAATCGTCCCGTTGCGGCAGCAAAAGGGGACCATTCCGATATTGGTGTTGTTGGTCATGGAGAGGGGGAGATCTACGATCGTGGGTCGTCGATCGCAGTTGAGGGCGGTTGAGAAATCGAGCTGCTGGTAATACTGGCCCTGGGGCCCGAAAATGCAGTCCGATGTGTCGACGACGGAGGGATAAGCGCCGCGCATTGCGAAGATGAACTCGTCCTCCATCCAGTCCCAGCTGAGCTGCCAGTTGTCGAGGCGGCCGAGGGGGTTGTGGTTCTCGATGGTGACCTGGGCCCAGTAGCTGGATTCGTATGTTCGGGTTACGTCGTACGTTATGGTTAGGTCGCCATCTTTTCGGGGTAGGAATTCTTGGTCGTCGATGGTGGTGTTGGGTTGGAATCTTGGGTCTTTAGTACAACAGACTTCCATTGTTCTATTCCCTGTAAATTAACAAAAAATGCAATCAAATTCAATTTGGAAGGAGAAATGTGTATTTTAACAAAAAAATCAACATAATAAATAATTATTCCTTGTGTTTTGATATAACATCAAGCAAAACCCTCAAAACCTCAAGATTCCACAATCACTGACTGCAGGTAAAGTATTTTTTTGTTTTAGTAGCTCTTTACAACAACAATTATAATCAGCACATCACTTATCAATTATTATGAGATGATCTAATCTTTTTTTTATAACGATGATGCAATAAATGATGTTTAAAGAAAACATCTACTTATGATAAAAGTACGCTCGATTACCTAATTAGGACAATATAAAGCTTCTTCTCTTTGTTACTGTCGGACCACGCTTCCAAGTTTAAGAAGTTACGTTGGAACTTTTTCTTGGGGCTGTCGAGCGTAACTGCCTCTCCTAAGARATCAKKTTTTTCTCCTTCGGACAAATCTTCGGACATGTCCTCGGTCACATCCTTGCGACCTTGTTCTCGCTCCCATTTCRTGTTTGCTAAWRGTTGGAAATCCTCCCATTCCAACTACTTACAAGAAAAATATTTAATTAACATCCATATGAGTATTTCAGGTGGGCAATGCAAAATAAACAGAGTGGCAATACAATAGAGGGATAAAAAATACCACTTTTAACTTGTACATACATTAAGCTTCTTATTTGAATCAATAATTCGTCAAACTCTAGATTTATAGCATTAATAGTAATAAATTAATAAGAAAATTGTCAGGTCTTTTCAGCCATTGGGTTGGTAGTTACAAATAACTTGTGTGGATATTAACAACCATGTTGATTGACTTATGTGATCAATAAATTAAAATGCTTTAAATTAAAGTCTTGACAATTGACACTCTCTCACTCATATGTCATAAAGCAAAAAGTTGCATTTTTCCTCGGTCACAAAGCAGAAAGTTGCATGAGAACAAACAGTAATTGAGAAAAAAAGAAGCCCTTTTGCATCTTCAAATTATCTGGGAATCCAGTTTGAACATTTTCTATCGTTGTTAAATATTCATACAAAGACGTGTCAAAAATCAACCAAGACAAGATGTGACTAAAATTAAAAAAATTAATTAAAAATCAATCACCCCCTAAAAACAGAAACACACATACAGACACACAGAGACCTGTTTCTTTTTGCGAGCGAGATGCCAGATGAGCCAGCACATGTTCTCGAGCCTGGAGCTCCGGTCCATTGTATTTCTGGTGGCGACAACCTTGATCCATGTCCTGTGAAGATCACTCTCATCAACCCCTGTAACCACTTCCTCCACAAAGTACTTGGTCGGATTAAAATCACCCCTTTCCCTCACCTCATGCGTTCCTGCTGACGCCGACGCCGACGCCCCGCTGTCCAATATCGCCTCCAAATACCCATTTATCCACTCATTTCCACCCATTTTTACCCAACCCTATCTATGTATAACCTAAATAAATAAATAAATAAATAAATAAATAAATAAATACAGCGGTGGTAAGATTGCAAGCATGAAACTTGAAATCTAGGACCTAGGGTTGGAGAAGGAGAGGCGACCGCGTTGAATGCGAGGGGCYGAGAGCYGAGGRAATTTCTTAAAAAAAATCCKTAAAAAGATCAAAAAACCTAATAAAAGAAAGAAAAAATAGAACATAATAGGCACAACTTGTGTGAATCACGCACCTGAGCTTCCATTTGTGAAAGCGTCAATTGAGTGGGCTTCAACTTCATCCCCTAAATCGTCATCGTCGTAAGGGAGGTGGAGCAGGAGGATGGATCGACGAGGACTGACTAACCATTATTTTCAAACAGCCGTGTGCTCCAAGAGCGGGTGAGCAATAATTGAGAGCTAATTTGCAGACGGCTTTCCGATTTCACCTAGCTGTTGGTGGTATGGGGGCGGACAGGAACTAATTGGCCGTGGATTGAGGGCAAAGGCGGAGCGGGCTGAGGAAATGGAGAAGGAAATAGAGTCGGTGGTGTTTGACCTAATAATTTTACGCGGCCGCTTATATTTATTTTAATTATGGTATTTTAATTTTTTTTAATATAATTTTCCACGTTGGTTTTATAAGAACCGGCGTAATATATTTCAAATCATGTCGAGTTCTAAATAAACCGACGTGGAATTTAACTTGTCATGTCGGTTTATTTAAAAACCGACGTGAAAAACCTTTTACGTAGGTTTTTCCATAACCGACGTTAATTGGCCGACGTGAACTCCCTATTTTGTAGTAGTGCTAAAATCCTAAACTTGGTAAACAAGTAAAACAAAACCTAAACATAATCTAGAAAACTAAATAAAGTCATGTACATCAACTAGGAAACAAATAAAGTCCTAAATGTAGTTCCCTAATTTATTTTGTGCCCAAGAAAGGCAAATAACAAAATAGAAATTATTGCCAAGAATAAATTTCTCAACAATCTCCCCCTTTTGCCTTTCTGGACAAAATACTACGACGCAAAAACAAGCTTAACCAAAAATAACTAACTCCCCCTAAATAAAACACCAAATGTTGTTAAACCATAATCCCAACATTATAAACCAACATTATTTATAAAATCACTTAACTAAACAAAACAGATCAAAAAGGAACTTATTGACTTCAGACCCTCTTTGAATGACTAGGGGATGTCGAGGTTTATTGACCCTTATCATTTCGTTTCTTCTTCTGCATGCTCTTCATCTTCTTGAAGGCCTTATCGAGAGAGGATCCTCTTACTTCATTTTTCTTGAGCAAGACTCGCCAAGGCCTCGGCATCAACACCATCCTCATCAGCATCAACCTTATTCGCGTTGCCAACTGGGTCATATGCGTATGCATAAATGGTGCCTTCAACTGGGTCATATGCGTATCAATCAAAGCCACATGCGCCCGAAGAACCTGCGCATAAATGGTGACCATGTTGGGACCAATGTTGGGAATGCCGGTCCCAACACCACTAGAAACATTGTCCTGGAAAGGCGCCTGCCAAGGAAGATAAATAACCCTGGCACCTGTAATATGCTGGCGCCTCAAAGCAAACCAGTCAACCTCCCTAGTAAGTACATCATCAGAGTAAAGCGCCAAACCCTGATTCTTAAGTAGGCTGAAGATCAAAGAGGGAAAGCACAACGATGCGGCGGACCTGGTGGTGGCGAACTTTGTGACAACATCAAACACATGCTGCCCGAAGATAGAATTGACTCCCCTCCCAAGCTTATACAGAAATTGGGCCTGAGGCCGCGTAAGACAAGCGGTGTTCTTGGAGGGAACCCAGTTGCAAATGGCGATCTTATGCAAAATAGAATAAAGAGAAGAGAGACGAGTACTAGGCAATTGCTCAAACCACGCATGAACCAAACCCCTAGACAAAAAAGATATAACCTTTTCATATCGTCCACAGTTGAATCACCCCGATACGGCTAGGTGCCAAATAGTTCATCAATCAAATCAGGGGCAAAAGAAAACACTTTGCCACGCACATAAACTTTGCCGTAATTCACAAAATTCAAATCAACCACAGAAGGAAACAGATTGGCATAAAATTCCACGACTATATCACGAACAAAAGGCATGGCAGTCGAGACTGTGGAATACATACCTTTATGTTGAAGGTAGGCAATCAACTTTTGACGCTCAAACAGCTCAACTGGAACTCTGCGCTCAGTGATCATGTGTCGGGTTCGGTATGTATCAAACAACTCTGCTGCCTCAGCAGTTAGAAACTTCTCCGAAAATGGCACCATATCCTCAACTTCAACGTCCCGAGAGGGAGAGCCACCGGAGGAGTCCGAGGAAGCCGACGTGGGAGTACGAGAAGCAATATCATCAGAGGTAGAGCTGGAGGACGAAACAGATAGGGAATGATGTGATGTTCGTATGGGGGCACAAACATGAGGAGCAACATTGTCCTCCTGAGCAACCTTCTTTTTCTTCTTGTCCTTCTTGTAGGCAGTAATAATATCACAAAGAGGCATATCAAAGGACGAGTCGGGGAAATATTCAAACAGCTCAGGATCAAACTCAGGTTGATCTTTACTAACTGGAGTCAGAGTAGGGACAACAGTAGTCGGTCTGGAGGAGCTAGTGACCTCCCAAGTGATAAAATCTAAAATGGTATAAGGAGGGGAAGAATATTCAGTTTCAGTGGAACCGGGAGAAACCTTGACGATCGCCGGGAAAGATCTCTTGTCGACCAACCTCACAAGCTGCTTCAGGAGAGGTGTCTTCTTCGTCGACAAACTAGTAGCCGAAGGTAACGGAGGAAACGATCCTTCCACCGGAGCAGGGACGTAATCATCGTCATTAGGATCCGACATCACCGTGACATCCTCCACAAGATTCATATGCTCAATGAGTACATTGTGGCGCGGCCCTGCTTGGCTCTTCGGTACCGCAGGCGGCACTACGCCGGGAGGGATGTTGCGCAACCGTCGGGACCTTTTCAGGGTAGGGTTCCCCACTCGTCCAAACATTTCAGCAATAAATGCCAAATTTGGGGGATTTTCAACATCAATTTCGTTGTTGGGCTGTCCTGGGAACACCTGCGCTTCAGGGGCGGTGTCAATCGACGGTGGAGCTGGAACAACGTCGTGAGATTCGTGTGGTGGCGAGGGAGGTGGTGATGTTGGGATGGAAGAAGAACCACCACCGAGTTCGGCACGAATATCCAGGCCTCCAATTTTTACATAGGGTGAAAAGAACCTGTTCGCCGGAGAGAAGGAGCTCTGCCAGAAACTCAGGGATAGAAGAGGACGAGGGCGAGTTAGACATCCTGCAAATTTCTCAAAGAAATGAACACAAGAGCAACAAAATCGAAATAGATAGATAATATTTGTGAGAACTCAAGAGTTGAAGTGTAGAGGGTTAATGATCAAACGGTTAAAAGAATCAGGTATTTTTGCTTCCAAAAAAATGACCGTTGCCAAGGAGAGAGAAAAATAGAAAATCAAAGGAAAAAAGCCCTAATTTTACCTTCCAGTGGATTTTGATCCTTTAACCTGGTTTTCTTCCCTTCTTAAAACAAAACCACTCCCCCTTAATGTAGGATACGTGATCAACACCCACTACGACCATTATCTCCCACTTTTTTTGAAATAAAATAAATTGCACAATTCATATTACAAAATCGGCCGAAATAGAGAGATGGATTAATTGAACCATCAGCCCAGTAGTATTTATCTTGTGCAATATAAATTTTCAATCTCCAAATCAAGCTCGTTATTACCTGTCCAGTCGTCCGGGTACAACTCCACTGAAATACTTAGTTAGCTAGATTCAAAACACAATTAAGAGAATTCAAAATAGACAAAAACACAAGCAACAGTTCGCACAGCAAGTAGGCATCTTCCCAAAGTATGAATGTCCTCTTGGATGCCTAAAGTTCATGACCTAAAAAGGTTAAAATTATTCACATTATGGATTTAATGACTTTGTTTAGTGTTGCTTTTTATTACTGATAACATTATGAACCAACATTGCCTCAGGCGAAGTCAATGGAAAACTTACCCCTTAACCCAAGTTAATGACTACGTCAAAATCGCTTAAGAAGGTGAAATTTAAAGATTGGATCAAATTGTATCCAGATTTTCTTCATCTTTTTAGGGATTTGAAGAGAAATAGCTTATCTTCAACAATTTCTGCGGGAAAGCTCCACAATCACCTAATTGAAGAGGTTAGTCTTTTTGTCATCACTTTTATTGAAACACAAGACCTTATCTCACTTTCAACCAGACTCAATGCATTTGGATTATGTTATGAAAAGAAAAATAAAAATGCATGCAAAATTGTACAGATGTTGTGACTGATGTTAATATGGTGTGTCACAACATCCAAACCAACATTGGCTCAGACAATGCACATACCAAGATATCTTCTCAAACGAGAGAAGGTCTCTAAATCTAATGCCTTCATGAAGATGTCAGCAAGCTGATTGTCTATTCCTATATGCTCAAGGCTAACTATCTTCCTCTCAACCAAGTCTGGAATAAAGTGGTACCTTATGTCAATGTGTTTGATTCGTGTATGCTGGACTGAATTTTTCGAGATGCCAATGGCGCTGGAATTGTCACAAAGCACAGTCAGAATACTACTGTGCAGACCATAGTCTTCTATCATTTGGTTCATCCACAATAATTGTGTACAAGCACTTCCAACTTCAATATACTCGGCTTCAGCTGTAGAAAGAGAAATACAATTCTGTTTTTTGCTATAACAAGAGATTAGATTGTTACCAAAGAAAAAACAGCCCCCAGTAGTACTCTTCCTATCTACCAGATCCCCAGCCCAGTCCGAATCAGTATACCCTACAAGTTCAGTACCAGTATCTTTTGTATACCATACACCTAGTTCTGTTTTACCAGCAATGTACCTTATGATTCTTTTAACGTCTTTTAAGTGTGACTCCTTTGGATTAGACTGATATCTAGCACACAAGCACACAGTATACATAATATAAGGTCTACTTGTTGTCAAATACAACAGACTCCGTATCATGCTTCTGTACATGGTGTTATCAACACCTTTACCAACATCGTCTCTCGACAGCTTCACAGTTTTGCCTAGAAGGGTTTTCTTATGCATTTCACTTTCTAACCCAAATTTTTTAACTGGGTTCTTAGCATATTTGGTCTGAGAAAGGAAAATACAATCATCAAGCTGTTTGATTTGAAGACCGAGAAAGTACGAGAGACTACCTTCCATGCTCATCTCAAATGTGTCGGACATTCGAGTGATAAAATCCTTGACCATTTGCTCATTAGTGGATCCAAAAATAATATCATCTACATAAATTTGGACAATTAAGATGTGCTTATTGGATTTAAGGAGAAACAAAGTTTTGTCAACTTCCCCTCGTCTAAAGTTCAAATAGAGCAAATTTTGAGTTAACCTTTCATACCAAGTTCTAGGAGCTTGTGTTAAACCATATAAAAATTTCTTCAGTTTTAAAACAAAGTTGGGTTTTTGGAATCTACAAATCCTTTAGGTTACTCAACATAGACCTCTTCACTCAAGACTCCATTTAAAAATGCACTCTTTATGTCAATTTGATGCAATGATATTTTCATATAACAAGCAACAGCGAGTAAAAGTCTTACCGACTCAATGCGGGCAACAGGGACAAATGTCTCATCAAAGTCGATTCCTTCAATTCGTGTGTACCCTTGTACAACCAGTCGAGCTTCATCCCTTACGTTGTTACTTGCCTCATCGGTTTTATTCTTGAAGATCCACTTTGTTCAAGTCACGTGAGAATTTTCTTGTCGAGGAACTAAATCCCAAACATCATTTTTGGTAAATTGGTCCAGCTCTTCTTGCAATGCCTCTATTCAGAACTCATCCTTGAGTGCATCCTCCAGACGTTTGGGCTTTATTTTAAAAGGTACAAAGATTCATGAATCTTGGACTAATTAGTAGACAGATAGACGTACCTGACCATCTCCTTGAAATTTATTTGTCGCCTTCTTGTACTTCTTTCATCTAAGTCTCCGATTATTTGGCCCACGGGGTGGTTTCTATGAATTCTGGATAGGATGTCCCTTTGATGAAGGTCAACGGGGTCAGCTTGATCTTCATCTTCTGATTCAGAATCTTTCTGCGGCATCTTGAGCTGATGTTGGTTCTGATGTTGAGTTCTCAGAACCAACATTGGTACCAACATCACTCAACTCTATGGTTTCAGGACCTGCATCTCTATTTTCAGTACCTGCACTATCATCTACAGGAAGAATGACATTATCTTGAGTATTTTGATCATAAATCAGATCATTATCCTCGATAGGTCTAACTCCACTTGTTAGATCATCGAACTTGACATTAAAAGACTCAAACATGCTACGAGTTCTAAGGTTAAACAACCGATATGCATGACTATCTTGGGAATACCCCATGAAGATGCACTTGTCATTTTTTGAGTCCAGTTTAGCTAGATGATTTCTATCGTTGAGCACATAGTAAATACATCCAAACACGTGAAAGTATCTCAAGTTCGGTTTTTTACGCAACAACAATTCATAGGGAGTTGCACATGACCCTGTTCTAAAATAAGCCCTAATTATAATATGACATGCAATATTCATAGCTTCTGCCCAAAATCTATTTTCAATGCCATTGGAAAATGAGCATAGTTCTCGTCATCTCAGCAAGAGATCTATTTTTACGTTCAACTATGCTATTTTGTCGGGGGGTAATAGGTGAAGAAAACTCATGAATTATACCTTCTGAAGTGCAGTATTTAGAAAAAGATGAATTTTCAAATTTTTTTCCGTGATCAGTTCTAATCCTACCAATGTTTACATCAAATCTTACACACAGCCTCTTTGAAAGTTTTTTGAATGCTTCAAAAGTTTCAAAATTTTCTTTTAGAAATTCTACCCAAGTGAACCTAGAAAAATCATCTACAATAACTAAAACGTACCTCTTACCACTAAGGCTCTCGACTTCAAGTGATCCTATAAGGTCCATATGAAGGAGTTCGAAGCAGGATGATGTAGTGAGACTTTGTTGCACTGGATGTGGCACCCTGACCTTCTTTCCTTCTGGCATGCCTCGCACACAGGAATGATCTTGGGGTTGAGCTTAGGTAGCCCATTCACAGCTTCTTCTTTGGCCAACCTGTCCATCATCTTGTAGTTGACATGCCCCAGTTTTTGATGCCACACCTCAGCATCACTTAATTCAGACAATTCGCAAAAGGCATCACTATTGATTTGATAACACTTGTCTGAAGTCCTCTGAACAATAAGGATACATGGACCATTCTCCTAATAAACTTCACACTTCTCACGGTTGAATTTGACACTAAAACCTCCGTCGCACAGTTGACTTATGCTTATCAAGTTTGCAGTAAGTCCTTCTACCAGCAGCACATTTTCCAGAGTTACAGTTCCGGGAACATGAAGAGTTCCTTGGCCAACGATTTGGCCATTTGCACCTCCTCCATACTTCACTTTTCCACCTCAAAATCTGACAATGTTGGAAAGAAGTTCTTCTGAGCCAGTCATATGCTTCGAGCATCCACTATCAAAATACCAGGCTCCAGGGACATGGGATTTCAAAGAGGTATGGATCATATTGCACTTGATGTTATTTTTCTTGACCCACACTTATTTGAACCTAGTGTTGGTATTGATGTTGGTAACATGGGAACCAACATGGTATTTAGCTGCCACCCATGTTCTATGAAAGTTTCTTCTTTCGCCAATAATTTTCTATAAAAATGGTCGAATGTAACCTGCCTCACCACAATGATTGCACACAAACTCCTCCTCTTCTTGTGCTGTTTGGTTGATTTTTGTTCTTGACTTGAGGATTGTGATGGCTGATTCAATTTATATCGAATTTAATGCTTTGAGGTTTCGGGGAAACTCATCTCCAAGATTTCGTTGAACTTTGCCTTCCCCTTGTTCAGATTTGTGATGGTTCCTTGAACCCTCTTCACCTCTGTTTTCACCTTTTCTAGCTCAGCATCTTTCTTGGCGAGTGATGATTCCAATCGGAAAATTATGTCAAGTTGATCACTCTTTTCCTTGGTTAGTTTGTCAACCTCCTTCATGAGATCCTTGATTTTGAGTACCTGTTTTCCCCAACTGACAAACAGTTTCTTATGCTCAACACTCAGCTACTCGTACTCTTTAAGATAATCAACAGTCTCTGCATTCATGCATACGATGTTGGTTGCGAGGTTACCAACATGGACGTCATCGTCCCACACAACATTAGTAAACAGGGATGGAACAGGTTTAGGTGAGTCAGAATCATTGACATCCTTAGTGAAATTTGTAGCAACCATGCTCTTTTTCCTGAGAGTGTTAGCACACTCATTCTTGTAGTGTCCCCAACCTTTACATTCATGGCATTGTACCTCACTGAGTGGTTTCGGGGAGCTGGATACATTTGGGATTGACGATGCGGACTGACATCTGGGAAGAGCGCGTCCAGCGAGTTTTGGTCTAGACGCCTGTGTCCTGCTCTTTGGGCTTGAGCCTCCAATGTTGTTGTTCTTCTTTAGAAAGTTATTGAAACGTTGGGTCACAAAGGACAGTTCGTCTTCCTCAAACGTAGTGGATTCCATCTTTTTTAAAATCCCATTGAAGTCAAATTCCTCATCATCTTCATCATTGTCTGGGTTAGCATCGGAGAAAAAAGTAACATTCTTCTCTTTTGAGTTGGAAACAAGGTGTTCCATCTCATATTTCTTGAGGTTTCCAACTAAGGTGTTGTACTCTATATCATCAACATCTTTGGATTCTTCTATGGCAACCACCTTCATATTATATTTCTTTGTGATGGATCTTAGTAGTTTTCCCACAAGACGCGAGTTCGTTATTGATTCTTGTAACGCCCCGATTTCACTTTAGTCAAAATATGATTTATATTTAAGAAAAATATGACGAAACCTTGGCGTCACAATAAATGTCAAGACTTTCAAACTTTACGCAGCGGAAATAATCATAATATAAATAACCAAATCACCATCAAAGYAAATTTATAATTAAAACGAGTTTTTATGTCTAGTTCAACTTTTATTTAAAATAATGAAACAAGTTTGGAAACACAAAACCAACATCAACATTTTTATTCCTCTACTCGTCTCCCATCCGATCGACATCTTCGTTCATACCTGAAAAAAATATCGTTGATTTGGGATGAGCTCAACGTACTCAATAGTTACACCGACTTAACCCATGTAAAATCATACAACTCAAGAATAGCACAAATGACCATAGAATTCATAGTTTTATCGTAGAAAATAAGTTGACTGCAGCTAAAACGCGCCGGGATATACCCGATGACCCTTTTCCCCGGTCACAGACATATTTGGTCTCTGGTTTTAATTCATGGTTATAGCACGCCGGGATAAACCCGATGACCCTTTTACCCGGTCACAGACACTTTTGGTCTATGGCTATATTAGTTTTTGGAAATATAGAATTGCATGATACACATAGAACATAAATTTGAGTACATAAAATTTAACATAGGCAAGTCAGTGGTCCCTACCTCGTAAAAATATCGTGGAAAATCGAGTGGTATGCACGTAGTTGAAAACCTAAGTCCCCTTATTGCTCGTCACCTAATAAATTAGAAAAATATATTTAATTAGTATTTTTCATATTTAAAATAGTAATAATAATAATAATAATAGTAATAATAATAACAATATTAATGATAATAATAATAATAATACTAATAATAATAATAATATAAATGTTAATAATAATAATATAATAGCAATAATAATAATTTAAAAAGGACTGGAGTGCAGTTTTAAAATATGTTTTGAGGCTGGATTGGGGTTTCTAATAAATTAGAGGGCTGAAATTGGGGCTATTGGAAATCTGAGGGTTCAATTGAAAAGGTGGAAAGAGGTTGGGTGTCAATTTGGAAGTTCTGGAAAAGTTTGGAATAAGATGGGTTTCAGCCCTATAACCCTTCATCATACTCCCGTCACTTTTTCTTTTTTTTCCTTTCTCTCCTTTCTCTCTTCTTCGGCCAAGAAAATTTCCCAAATAAATCAACCAGCACCCATTACATTACGGCGACGGCGAACGGCTGGGAAGTGGCGAAGAAGGGCGGTGGTTCAAGGCCAGCCACCTATTTCCTCCCTCCTCCTTCTTTCACGGCGCAACAACGGGGGGCAAAAAAAAATCGGCGCGGGAGGACGGAGACCGGCGGCTGTGTACAGCAACAGGCGAGGCGACCTTCGCCTTTGATCAATCCGTGGCGGCGGCTCAGGTCAGTCTCGGCGGCGACGTCTTCCCTTCCACCTTCTCTGAAAATCGACGGCGACCCAGTACTCGATGGCTCCTCCGACGATGGTGACGGCCATAAGGGCGGCAGCAAGGCGGCGGATGGAGAACGGCGGTCTCCGGCTCAAGAAGACGACTTGTTGTGGTGGGTTCCAGTCAGGCGTACGGATTTACGGACCAAAGGTAGTGGTTGTTGGTGGTTCTTCTTGTGGGTGGGGCTGAACCACGGTGGTTCCGGGTTTGGTTGTTCGGGATTGGGTCTGTGACGGTGGTTGGGGGTTTGGCAATGGCGTGGTTTGGTCGTTCACGAAATTATTCGATTTAAA
>BMAC01001419.1:35282-45702 GCA_014905375.1 Phtheirospermum japonicum
TCGCAAAAGAAGTAGAGAAGCTAACCAAAGAAAAGGAGGATCAGCTTGACATTATTGTCCGATTGGAAACGTCTCTCACCAAGAAGGATGCTGAGTTGGAAAAGATGAAGAACGAACTGACCACTGTTCGAGGAACCATTTCAAATCTGAATAAAGGAAAGGCAAAGCTTGATGAAATATTGGAGATTAGCTTTCCAGAGACCTCAAAGCATGGAATAGGTTTCAAATCGAGTCAACCTACGCAAGTGTCGAGTCAAGAACGAAAATCTTTCAAATACCACAAGAAGAGGAGGAGACATTTCGTATGTCATCATTGTGGAGAACCAGGGCACATTCGGCCCTTTTGCTGGAAGATCATTGGCGAGAGAAGACATTTTCAGAGAACAGGTGTGACTGATAAATTCAATGTTGGTAACCGCGCTACCAACATCAATACCAACATCAGGTTCAAACAAGTGTGGGTCAAGAAAAACAGCGTCAAGTGCAATATGATCCATACCTCCCTGAAGTCTCATGTCCCTGGAGCCTGGTATTTTGATAGTGGATGCTCTAAGCATATGACCGGCTCGGAAGATCTCCTCTCGAATATTGTCAAGTTTAATGGAGGAAAGGTGAAGTATGGTGGAGGTGCAAATCCCCAAATCATTGGCCAAGGAACCCTTCATGTACCTGGTATTGGAAATTTTGAGAACGTGTTTCTAGTCAAAGGTTTAACGGCGAACTTGATAAGTGTTAGCCAACTGTGCGATGGTGGTTTCAATGTCAAGTTCAATCATGAAAAGTGTGAAGTCTATGACGAGGATGGTGTATGTATCCACACTGGCCAGAGGACTTCTGACAATTGTTACCAAATTATTGGTGATGTGTTCTGCAAGTACAAGATGCTGGAAAGATTGACCATAGATGAAGATGCACATGTTAAAACTGAAGAAAGTGGCGATGTTGGTTACGGTGATGGTTCTGGGAACTCAACATCAAACCCAACATCGACTCAAGCTGATCCAAAATCAGAGTCAGATTCAGATAAGACGTTTACTCCAGTCACTCGTATTGAATCGATGGTAAGTGAGTTTTTTACGACAATGTCTTAAACATTCGAGATGAGCGTGGAAGGTAATCTCTCTTACTTTTTTGGTTTGCAATTTAAACAACTGGATGATGGTATTTTTATTTCTGAGTCCAAATATGCTAAGAATCTTATATCTTGGTATAGCAAAAAACAGAATTGCATTTCTCTTTCTACAGCTAACGCCGAGTATATTGTAGCTGGAAGTGCTTGTACACAGTTATTGTGTATGAACCAAATGATAGAGGACTACGGTCTACATAGAAGAACATTAACTGTGCTCTGTGATAATTCCAGTGCCATTGACATCTCCAAAAACCCAGTCCAGCATTCTCGAATCAAACACATTGACATAAGGTACCACTTTATTCGAGACTTGGTTGAAAGGAAGATAGTTAGCCTTGAGCATATAGGAACAGACAATCAGCGTGCTGACATTTTCACTAAGGCATTAGATTTCGAGACCTTTTCTCGTTTGAGGAGAGATCTCAGTATGTGCATTGTCTGAACCAATGTTGGTTTGTGATGTTGTGACACCCCTTATCAACATCAGTCACAACATCTGTATAATTTTGCATGCATTTTTATCTTTCTTTTCACACATGATTCTGATGCATTGAGTTTGATTGAAAGTGCAATAAGGTCCTGTGTTGCAATAAAAGTGATGACAAAAAGAACCAACCTCTTCAATTGGGTGATTGTGGGACTTGCCCGCAGAAACTGGATTTCTCCCAAGTCCAAAAACAAGAGGTGTTTAACAGCAATTGCTGAAGATTAAAAGATTTAAATCCCTTCAAGGATGAAGAAAATCTGGACTCAAAATGCTCCAATCTTTAAAAATCATCTTCTTGAGAGATCTTGACGTAGTCTTCAACTTGGGTTAAGGGGTAAGTTTCCATTGACTTCACCTAAGGCAATGTTGGTTAATAATGTTGTCAGTAATAAAAAGCAACATTGGATCAAGTCACTTAAATCATAATGTGTTCTTTTTAACCTTTTTAGGTCATGAATTTTAGGCATCCAATAGGACATTCATACTTTGGGAAGATGCCATCTTGCTGTGCGTTCTGTTGTTTGTGTTCGTGTCTATCTTAAATTCTCTTAATCTTGTTTTGAATCTTGCTAACCGCGTATTTCAGTGGTGTTATAATCGGAGGATTGGACAGGTAATAAGAGGTTAATTTGGCGAGTGAAAAATTGCTTTGCAAAGAATTTGTTCAACTATGGTGATGGTTTATAAAAACCTAACTCTATCTCGGTTTTAATTTGTAGTTGGGATTTGTGGTTTTTATTTCCAAAATTGAGATGATGGAGTAGTTGAGTTGAGATCGTGTGTCTTATTTTTAGAAAGAGTTGGGGAGTTATTTTCTTAATTTTACTTTTTCTTTCTCCAGCTTTTACTGCCTACGACACTTGATTTTTTATTTGTAGTTGTTTTCAGTCTCTTGCAGAATATCGAATTCACCATCACCCAGCAAAGCTCCAGAAACAGGTTGTGCTTCTAAATAATAAAGAAAACTCCACCCAAAGAGAGAAAAGAAGCAGTCCAAAGCTGCCATGTCAGCCCATGTTTGTTCTGGTGTTGTGTCACCGAAACCAACATCCCCTGCAGATCCTGCCGCTTCTCCAAGCTTCAATTCTGATATGTTTCATCTGCAAGTGCACAGATTCCTTTATCTGCCTCCGACCACTCTGCTAGTTCTGATGAGGCTCCATCTCAAGCCGTCGAGATTGAAGACATGGAACCAATCTCCACGAGGTTCTTGGCGAGTGAAGCTGAAGAGCTGTTATTGGGATTTCAAAATCGAGGCATGATTGCTGGGCGCCAAAACCCCGTTGGTGTTTTCGTGAAGCAGAATCTGATTACCTTCTTTAGACACCGAGGCACCTCTTCGAGCTGGTGTCATGTCCGGTGTTGGTTTTGGTATTACCAAGATCAGTACCAACATGGTTCATTTTTCTACTTCGTTTGTCCTAGCCCATATTACCTTCTTTGGTAACCAGGTTGCACAGCACCAGGCGCTTCGGAACTCGTTTGTTGAGGTCCTTTTGCTTTCAGAACAAAAAGGGGGAGAAGAATGTAGAAGACGCTGGTTCGTTTTTGTTTGTTTTCAACATTGGATACTTCATTTAGGGGGAGTTTCTAATGTAGGGGGAGTTTCTAATTCAGGGGGAGTTTTTAGTCTTTTGAGTATTTCATGCGTCTTGGGTATTTTGTCCAGAAAGGCAAAAGGGGAGATTGTTGAGGATTTTATTCTTAGGAATAATTCCTTATTTTGTTATTTGCCTTTCTTATGCCCAAAATATATTAGGGAACTAAAATTAGGTCTCTAGATTTGTTTCCTAGTTTGTATACAAGACTTTAATTATTCCTAGATTGTGTTTAGGATTTGGTTTTAGGAATCTACCAATTTTAGGACTCTAGGACTCTTTTATTTAAGACAAGACAAAGCCAAGAGAAGGGGACACCTTCAATACTCTTACATTCACGACTTTTCGAGAAGAACTTTTGATGCACAGATTTTAAGAGAGATCGTGACGCACAGATTTTAAGAGAGATCGAGACGCACGGATTTCTTGTGAAGGACGCACAATGCAAGAAGACGCACAAGAAAAGAAGAACACGAAGAACTACTTGGAGCCAATGTTCGTGATAAACAAGACCTTTGAAGTTGCGTGACCGACGAAGAAGATCTTGCCATTCCGGCAACAAGTATTTAGTATCAAGTTTCTTGATATTTAATTTTCATACATTACTTTATATTTTGTATTGAACTTAAAGACAAAGTAATATAGTTTTTGGGTTTGTACACCCAAGTTCACAAGTACTTTTACTTGTGAACTGAGTTTGTTTAATCGTGTTCTCATATTTTAATTTTCGCTGCATAAATTTAATTTACTCTGGTCGATGTTGTTAACTGATGTTGGTAACATTGATTAACAACATCGTGAATGTGAGAATTATTCTTATATCCATAGACCTTCTAATTTTACAAATACGTTCTCCCTTCTCTCACACACTTCAACACACTCCACACTGGCATTGCCATGGCCATATCCTCTGATCATCTGCCGATTACTACGAATTTACGTCTTCCAATCAGATTTTTCGATCAAAATGGTGTAAATCGCAACTTCTGACGATTTTGTAGAGAGGCCTATTCAATTGTTCCGATCCCAATCCGGTGAAAGTAATTTCCCCAACTATATCATTTTTATAGTTTGTTTAATTTTCAGTTTCATGTTCATCCTCTTTCAAGCTATCATAATTGGTGTTTTTTTCATCAAGTCCATTGTCTTGCTCCGACAATAGATTCCTTAAATGTTAGTTTTTTCGTTTTAAAGGAAAACTAATATTAATAGTTGTTAAGGTTCTTTTGTCTTACTTTTGTATATGCTTACCAGCACATAATTCAGAAATTTGTTTTATCTTCATAATTCTGAGCAACCCGATTAGAGGATGTGTATTCAATTGTAAAATCCAACAATTTACGATTGAAGATTAATATTACAATTCATTAATTTCTATACGTGTGACATTCACCTGCATGGTGGTGGAATAATTCTTAAAAGATCTCATTCATTTAACCAAATTTACAACATTGACGCACCATGGTGGGATCAAAAAGATTAGTTCACCAATAATAGGATTGTTAACCTTCAAATTGTTCTTTCCTATCTGATTGACTTCTGGACGATTTGGCGGACCTACAAAACAAAACCCAACCGAACAGCCCCAACGTAGGTCCTCCGAGCTTAAATCAACTCTCTTTTAATAATAAATAAACGAGAGTTTAAAGTAGGATAAAATTAACTTAGAATAAAAATAAGGCATGAGTCCTCTTTATATAGACAAGAAACGTGTTCCAATTTAGGGTTCCCGTCTCCTATTCGTATCCTAATACCATAATTAACCACCGACTTTCAATTAGGATTCCTCTATGCTAAGTTATCATAAATATTAGAACTCTCGTATTTTATTAAATTACAATAATAACCATCATTAGTTCGTCGGACCCCATACCATTTCCTTAGTTCGTCGGGCCCCATACCATACCATCCATTTCAGCCCATCAGGGCTCAGATCCTATTAACCATACAACATAACTCTTAATACTGAGTTGTTATACATGTACCCCATAAGAAATTGTCACTCTTATCTAGGAGATCGCCCCTCCTATAGAAGAGGTCGCATGATAGACCCAAATTCACGTGCATGCTGACCTAAATATTGGATGTCGTATCAGTTAGTCCCCCACATTCTACTTGATTGAGGTAGAAAATCAAGTTGAATGTAAACACAAGTATCCCAAAGTTCAACCCACGCGCCCCTTGGTAAAAGCGCTAACCGTCAAAAATACATCAAACGTCATAATATTAAATTCATACTGTCATTCCGGACACGTACAACGTGCCCATTTCCTTGTAATAAGATATTTTCGTGGGTCAGAAAATGAAAGGCTCGCGATGAACCCTACTTTACCTTACCGTCGTTCCCAATTCACTCCCTCCTTTCACCTTCCCTCCTCTGTTAAACAAAACAGAAACACATTTGCATAATACACCATTGTTAACCTTCGTAATTTTTCCAGCAAGAATATCTCCTCTCCTCTGATCAAGAAATTCAACTCGGTAAATCCCCCGATCTGTGCTACTATGGGTAAGTCCCCCTGATTTTATTGGTTTAATTTACTATACTGTACTGATTCTTCCATTTTAATTTTAATTTTCTGCACTCTGAACATATCTTTTTCCCATTTCCCCATTTTTGATTATTATTGTTGTTTAGCATCTTCCAACTCTGACTCTCAGAACCCGAGTTTTGATTCTCCTCCAACTCTTAACCCTTCCCCAGATATGCTATCTGAAACCGAACCCATCGAAGTCCCCCTATTTAGAAAAAAAGGTATTATAAACCCTAGTCGACCCAAAACTTGTCTTATAGATGAAACATCAGGAAGCCCTACCTGGGCAAAGCTAAGAGCCCATACTCAGGTTTTAACCAAGGCAATCCCTAAAGCCATCCCTCTACCTCAATCACGAGCTCCTCGTCCTTCCAACCCAGGTTTTAACTTATCTAACCCAGTAACCATTGTTCCATCTTCGGCTCACGCCGACCTACCCACTCTTCCCCAAAGTACATGGATACCATAGAAAACCCCTAGGTCCTTTCTGACCTTAATTTACTCCCAACTTTCATTAGGAGACTCCACCTTCCTAACACCATGCTTTTTGTCCAGCCTGAGGCTGGCATGAAGAACCATAACAATCCCCCCCCCCCCCCCCCCCCCCCCCCCCCCCTAATCACATTACTATTTTTGAGTGTTAACCTCGGATAAGAAGCACCTAGCGAGCCTAAAAATCCCCGAGCAGGTGGCCTTTCTGTCATGACACTTCTCGTAGGTAATAACTTTACCTACTTAAAGCTTTCTCGTTAATCTTCCTTAAAAAGTCTCTAACCTGTACCTTTCTTAATTGTAGATAGTTTGTTCTCATCTTTCTTATCCAATCATCTGATGGCCATCAATTCCGAGGAGGAATCACTGGATAAATGGGAAAAAGGTGGACAACGACCTAGAAAACCCAGGCCAATAAGCTGACCAAACAACTCTCCTTAACTCAAGTGAGCTGGATGAAGCTCATCATCAAATAGCGTTCTGTGAGGAAGGGTTAAACATTTTACGGTGCTAGCTGGAAATGACAAAGGCTGAGGCTACAGCCGAGGTCTCCCACTTAAAGGAAAAACCATCGATCAGAACTAGATGGTCTCCATGACAAGCTATGGGAAAAAGAGAAGGAGGTTCATGTGGCTCATGGTCGTGGGTAGGTCGGCGATTCGTCATAGCATATAGGACGAGTCTAATGACAACCTATCTCTATACCACAACGTTCCTCCAAAAGGTTGTCAGGGGGCAAAGCTGTATCTCAGAACCACCATCGAGCGGGACAAACAACAAATCGAAGAGGCGGGTCTCAACTTCCAGCTATACAAGAGAAGCTTGAAAAAGAATCTGCCTTCTTTTGACTTTTGGAAGGGCGATCTTGATCAGCCCAGGAAGGCCATCTGGTGGAACAAGTGCACGGCTCAGGCAGTTATCTCCACTGGTCTCAGCGCCGAGCTCAATGTTCCACTAGACGAATTCATCCCCCATGATGCACCAGTTGCTCCTTAATTTATTTTGTATTGTAAAACCATCACCCATTTTTAATGAAACTTTATTTTTCGTACTCAAGTAATTTTAGCTTTCCATAAATAAATTCGTACCGTAGTTTATGAAAAATCACTCCTCTTATCTTCCGACCTCAAATGTAATCAAGCTAACCTTAAAACCTGCAATCATCTAAACCTTTATCCTATTGAACATAAAATTATAAATCAAAAAGATATATAACTGTCTTAGCCATAAAACTATAATCCTGGAATATCTACTTAAGCACCGCCTTATAACCATAAAACATACTGACCGTAAACCCATAAGGTCATAATACCATGACCATCGCCGACCTAATCAATCAATCCATATTGCTAAGAACATCCATAAAACTTCTGCCGACCCATATAAGCGTTGGCCATAAATCGTAAGAATATAAAAACTTTCCATGAAATTATCGTCAAGCTATGCAAAACCGCGAACCATTTGTATAACCATGTTACTATTCATGTTATGATCTAAACCAAACTTGAGATCATACCGTAACTAATCAACTTAAACCATAGACCATAACTATTCAAACTAATTAGACTTCATTAAATCAAGTAGGACCATATCAACCCCATATAAATCAAATAACTCATATAGAACCAAAAGAACCAATAAGTCCCCCATATTTAGGTAAATCGAAACCAAATTAATCAACTAAACCATATCAAAACCAATAACCAAGCTAGCTTATCCAAATAAACACATACTCAGACAACCAAATAAATGTATTTAGGTTACACTAATTAGGACCATATAAACAGTTAGTCCCCCATATTCTAAATCCATTACCATAGGACCATTGTCGAACCCAAAACAAACGTCAGCCCATATCCATAAAAAAACCATAAAGCCATCGCCAATAAGTGTCAGCCTATAACCATAAAAACTATAAACCACAAACCATAATCCCATCGCTGACCTATAAAAGCGTCAGCCCATATCCATAAAAAACCATAAACCATAACCCATTTCCAACCTAAACAAGTGTCAGCCCATATCCATAAAAAACCATAATAACCATAAATCATAATCCATTGCCGACCTAAATAAGCGTCAACCCATATCCATAAAAATCATAACTATAAACCATCGTCGACCTAATGAAAGTATCATCCCATAACCATAAAAACCATAAAGATCATAACCATAAACCATCACTGACCTAGTGAAAGCATCAACCCATAATCATAAAAATCATAAACCACAACCCATCGCCGATCTAATAGAAGCGTCAGCCCATATCTATAAAAAAAACCATAAAAATCATAGCAATAAAACATCGCCGACCTAATAAAAGCATCATCCCATCACCAACCTAATAGAAGCGTCAGCCCCTATCCATAAAAAAACCATAAAAACCATAACCATAAACCATCACCGACCTAATGAAAACGTCTGGTAAAATAATATATGTTTGATTCGGCTTCCATCTCCCAACCAGTTAGGCGTAATACTTCTTCAAATAGAAAATATTCCAACTTCTTGGTACCGCCTTTCCTTCCTCATCTTCTAGCACATATTCTCCCCCTTTTAGTAATTTGATTATTTTGAATGATCTCACCCAATTAGGGTCCAACTTTCTTGTGGTATATATCGCATCGGCACACCTCCATACTAGATTGTTGACCTAAAATCACCTCCTCTTTACTCGGTGATTATACGCCGCCTGAATCATTTGCTTCTATTTCTCTAAACATACTGTTGCCTTATCTCTTATTTCCTCACAAATCTCCAAAGCTCCCCTAGCCAGTCATTCATTCTCCTCTAATCGTAAGTTTTCAGGCGATGTGATCCCCCTACTATCTCTGCTAGAATGATAACCTCCATACCATTGTCTAATCTAAAGAGTGATTCTTCTGTGGTAGTTCGCGGGGTTGTCCGGTAAGCCCATAAAACCGGGGATAGATCCTCAAGCCATAGTCCCCCTATTTTTTTCAGCCTTAATATTATTTCTTACATAATAATCCCATTATTAACTTCAACCTTCCCGTTAGCTTGAGGATGTGATACTGAAGCAAAGTGTTGTTTCATCCCCATCATCTTGCACCAATCCTACATCATGTGCCCCATTATCCGAGACTAATAACCGCGGCACACCATACCTACAACAAATACTGTTAAAAATGAACTCCATTATCGTCTGCTTGGCTATATTGGTCACAGCCTCGGCCTCACTATATCAATTTGCCATTGTGCAAATGGGCAAGGCAAGCACATCACCATCATGTCTTCTGCCAGCACATGGATTATTAGTACGTGCATCTGACAATTCTTTCAAGTCATTATGAGCTCACCACCCATCCCCTTCATTCCTGGCCAAAATAAATCAGCTCGCAAGGCGAGCCCAACCAACGCCCTACTCTTTACATGATCGCTGCAGTACCCTTCATGTATCTCCCGCAGTACTTCTATCCCCTTCATTCCTGGACAAAAGAAATCAGCTCGCAAGGCATTATGAGCTCACCAGCCATCCCCTTCATTCCTGGACAAAAGAAATCAGCTCGCAAGGCATTATGAGCTCACCAGCCATCCCCTTCATTCCTGTCTAAAAGAAATCAGCTCGCAAGGCGAGCCCGACCAACGCCCTACTCTTTACATGATCGCTGCAATACCCTTCATGTATCTCCCGCAGTAATTCTATCCCCTCTTCTCGCGATAAGCACTTCAAGTACGACCCAAAGTGTGATCTCTTTGTACAGGTGTCCATTCATCAAGTAGAACCGAGCTACTATCTTGGCCTCTTTGGTAGATAATTGTATATGTCATGCTGCCACCTTATCAAGAACCTCCCGGATCGATGTTGGCCAATCTCCCCCTTGTTCTATTCCCATTCCTCTTTCCATTATTCAAACTACTATGAGACAATTCCATGAAAGTAATAGTCCTCGTATTGCAAGTTCCCAATGCCCCTACCATCTTGCCGAGCTGATTCGCCCTTATAATTAGTTAAATAGCTTTAGTTTAATTATTGCTTTAGTTATAATGATCGATTCAATCTATTCAAACCCCCAAATGTATATGTATGTTATTCATAATTGAGAAAAACATTGATAAAACCGAACAGTTGTTTCCTCGAGAGATACGACTCGAGTCAAACTCATCACCCTACAGTTACCTCGTACACTTGCGAGCAAACTGACGTGCTTTTAAA
>BMAC01001420.1:9222-19899 GCA_014905375.1 Phtheirospermum japonicum
AGAATAATTTCTCTAGTTTATAAGTTCAAATAGCTGAATTCAATTTCCTAGTTTTAATTATAGTTCTTGCGTTTTAAATTCTTAGGTAATCAAAAAGGGGTAAGTAAAGAAGAATGATAAACACAACAACATAAAGCTTAAAAAGATAAAAAGTCAATATTTATAATTTTTTTAAGGATACTAGGTAGGAGGATCTTCGTCAAGATCAATCCTCAGATGGGAAACAGTTGCTTGAGAAGAAGTCACATGGCCAAAATGCTCTTCGAGTCAGGAGATGCAATTTCTTAACTTCTGAAAACTTCAACAATTACTTTCGTGATTGTTATCAATTCTTTCATCGATAATTTGGAGTTTCTTGAACATCCTCGTTTGGAATTCTCGATTCTCCTTAAAAAATTGATCCCAACCTTGGCACGAGCTTGATTCGATGTGTGGAACTTCTTCTTCCTCATTTACTTCAGCGTGATGAACCAAAGATCCTCCATGTGCGAGGTCTCGAGAGTGAGTCATTTTTACCGTGTTTCATTTGGCCTTCGGGAGGTAAGTGATCCTAATTTTTGCTAGATCCATGTCGGCTAGATTACATTCGAAGTGACGGGTGGGGACGGTTATGAATGGGGCGAAGGATAGAAGGTGTTTTGTTGTCGAGCTTCTTCTCCAGAATATATATTCTGAATTCCGTTCAATAGAAGAGTAAAGAAGCAAAGGCGTCGGTCATTGATGAAGCACCACAATGTGTAAAGTTCGGGTTTCATGGCATTGGTTGCCTCTTATTTAACACTTGTAATTTGAATGAACCTGCTGTTGACACATAAGTTAGGTGTCAACAGAAGATGGGATATATATATATATAACTACGGAGTCAAAGAGACATAAATCGTGAAGAATTCCTTATCATTTTCATTATTCCATTTTAGTGACATCACAAATGGTATATTTGTTATCCTTTACACAATATTGAATGTTTGATCTACCTCATATTGGTAAATTAATATACTTTTCTGATTTAAAAAATATATACCTACGTACAATCTAAACGTAATAATGAGTATTTAAATAAAATTTGTGTTAATTCTAGTGCAAGCATTATCACAGACCTCTTCGATAATGATCCATTCAAAGTAAGATCGATGGTGATAATGTAATTGATTATGCATTTCATGTCCATTAGAAGCATCTATTTTGAAGGCCGTGTTGTTACTAATTTTTAGTTTATGAACCAATTATAGTAATTTTATTTAATATATTATTTTTGTATTTTTTTAACTAAATTTTTGTTTAAGAGAGAATCCTTCAGACGTCTTTTTAACTAAAATTTTCTATACGAAGTTAACAAGAATCGATGTCAACCCCTCTTGAATACCGACATTTACTTAAAAATCCCGTGTTCAACTATGACCAACTATATGTTATTGTTTCGCGAAATACCAATCGAAAGGGTTTGAAAATATTAGTGGGCGGCGACGATAAATCAAAATAGAACATGACCAATAATGTTTTATACAGGTATTTACTAGTATATAGTTTCAACATTCATTTATTTAGTTTGTCTTTTGCGCGGGCGTAAAATTACTAGTTTCAATAACAAATATATTAATTTCAATTTCCAGGAGTATTAATTGATATTGATAAATTCAAGAAGAGTATAATAGGAAAACACAACTAAATTAATAATTAATAACTTACTTATATAAACTACTCATTTCTTAATTTATGTAAAATCAATTGAGAAATTATCATATTAGGACAAAGAGAGTATTATTACAAGATTTTTTTAATAAAGTGCGAAATACTATTAAAAGAAAAAAACTGTTCGTACAGATCATAGCGATAAAAAATGCTAAAATCCACAAGCCGGCTAAAGGTAAAAATAAGCTACATCAAGCAAGTCGCGATCTATTGAATTCTTGGTAGCGCTTCTTGACTTTCCCCGCCTCTTCTCTTCCTTCTTTCTCTTCTTCGTTAGAAGAGGGGAGGGGGCGGCCAAAAGGATTGCAAGAGGATTCGGGGAGGCGAAAGAGCTGGGGTCAGACAGGGAGCAAGGAGAGGGGGAAACGTGAAAATCTGGCCGGGTCGAGCTGAACTGGGCTGGAAGGGGAGGCAAAAGGGCTGGGTCCAGATGGGGAGCAAGAAGAGGGGGAAGCTGAAAATATGGGTGAGCTGGGACGGATTGAACCGGGCCGGGTTGGGATGGGCCGGGCCTGGCAGGGGCGGGTTGGGCTGGGGAGGCAGGCTAGGTTTAGGGCAGATTTAGGGCTAGGGTTGTGGCTGGATTGGGGCGGGTTGGGCTGGGGGGAGCAGCCTGGGTTAGGGCGGGATGGTGTGGGGTTTGCGGGCTGGGTTAGGGCGGGTTTGGGTTAGGGCAGTCCTGAGAGTTGGAAGGACGGTTCAACTTTTCTGGCCTTAATTTAGTATGCTTAACATAACATTGTTCCTCGCAGTAGCCAAAATGACGACAAAACGAGCAGAAAGTTGGCATTTTTTCAAACTCGACGTCAAGCTCGACGCGAGTATCATCACAACAAACAATAATTTTCCGGGATATAGGATTCTCCAAATTTATTCCAACGCACACACGAGCAAAATCACCACGAGTTTTGTTTAAAGTCGGCCTGTCCAATTTTAAGAAAACGCCCACCAAAATTGAGACCGTTTTCAACGTTCCCAAATCAAACCATTTTATTGGGAGATCGAGGATCCGTATCCACACATGAATGACTGGGGGTTCACTTTTAAAACCAAAATTTGGCTCCCATTTAAAAACACGCATCGGAAACTTTCCGATCAATAATTCCCTTCGCAACCACAACTCCGCACACATCGACTCATCACGACAGCAAATCACAACATGCCGAGTATTAACGTGGGTCAGTTTGCACCCAATGAAGCCCATTTTGGAGAGGTTCGAGTAAATTACCTGATTCATTGGTTTGTTTGAAATAGACCGAAGCCTTCTTGTGCTCCGATAAAGTGAAAATGGCCTCTGCGATCTCGAGGGTCCTATCGACGGTGCCGAGGGCTGCAGAGGAGCTCGAGTGGCCTGGTAAGGTTGCTTCCGCATAGGCTTTTGCTGGGACAGGATCTTTCGGGGGCTGTTCGGGCTGTCAGGTTGGAGGTCGGGCCTTGATCACCTGGTGAAGGTTGCGAAGAAATTAAGGTAGGTTTCTGGGTTTATGAAAAGTTCTCTGGGGTTGGTTGTGGGGGTTGTGACAGGACCGAACGAATCCCGACAACCCGAGTAGCGGCGACGACTGTAGCTATTTCTCTCTCTTCGAGAGAACGTTGAGAAATTTTTAGGAGCCAAAAACAAACAAAGAGCATCTTCATTACCATCAATTAGAGACGTCTGGGTGTTTAATTCTTCGGGATTAACATCAATTTATAGCGTAATTGTAAATCCCCCTTCTTCGAGCAAAAGGGGATTGCCAATTGGAAATTTCGAATTGGTCAGAATTATAGCCCGTCGTTGACAATTGATACATGTGGTAGCATCAAAAACGTATGGGGAAGGGTGGAGCACATCCAATCTGGCTGGAGCGGCGACGGCCGTAGTTTCACCCCTTTTTCCAAAAAAGGGGATCGCAGACATCGTGGTTTGAATTGGACAAAATTGGATCGCGATTCTTGAAGTTGATGTCTGGGGAAGATTCAACAACATGATGGGGTGGCCTGTATATGCCGAATTTGGTCGGAGGAGTGTCGGTCGGAGTTCCACCATTTTTGCTCAAAAGGGGATCGACGCCCGTTTTCGAGAAACTTTTTCTCCTGTTAGAAGTGGGTGCTGTTTTTTCGTAATTGGACGTGATAGTAGGAAGGTTAAGCCTTGAAATATTTGGTGCAACTGAACTTGGCTCACCGGACGACGACGGGGAGAAAGCAGCAGTGGCGGATTTTTTTGGGCTACTACGAAAATTAAGCGAAACAAGCGGGGCTTGCACATGGTTTAGATTTTCGATGTTAATGGTTGAAGTTGGGTGACCGGACTTGAACGGATTTAGCGGGTTCCAGACATGGGTCTCCGGAATTTCATTTTTTGACGGAAAGGGGAGGTTGGAAAAACCCTCACAGCGAGATGGTGAATTTTGGCATGAATGGGTTTTATTGCAAGGAAACATTAAGTGGGCCTATGGGTCCTCTGCCGGAGAAACTGATAGCGGGCTTAGTAAGACGTAAAGGGTTGGATGAGCGCGTACTTAAAAGTTCATGGTTATTCCTAGCTTATAGAGTAAGGAGATTTTATGGTGCCGTGACTTTATCATTTTTCACTTAATTATAATTATCAAAATCATTTCATATGTACATTTTCTTTAAAGTATACATATATTTCCTTTTTTAATTTTAAGTAATTTTACTTTACTATAGTAGTAAGTCTAATTAAACAAACCTAGAAGACAAATACTTGGGTGAGACCACATTTTACCGTTTTTATATTTAGATCCAGTTGACCCACGCCCACCCACCCATATCCATCCAGATTAAACCGACCCAGGAATTAACTCACCTACCCAGACCCTGCCCACCCGGTACGCAGCTGAAACGTCATTGTTTTGAATTTTGAGTTTGTTGCCAAAAATATGTTCCGAGTTTGTTGCCAAAATCTCTCCCAAGTTTGTTGTCAAATCTTTCCGAGTTTCTAGCCAAAATCCTTTCGATTTTTGAGTTTTTCTCCAAAAATCTTTCCGAGTTTCTTTCTGAAATCCTTTACACGAATTATTTCGAGTTTCAAGCCAAAATCCTTCATACGAATTCTTCGAGTTTCAAGCCAAAACCCGCAGAAAATCTGAGCAAACCCAACTTTGAAGGAAGTTTGAGAACAAATTTTAAGTCAGCAAATTCAAACCGATAGCCGCCGAATTTTGAAGCTGAAACCTACACTAATTTGTTGTCGTTTTTAGGGCTTTGATTATTAAAGGTAATTTTCTGGATTTTTTTCATTTCGCAATGTAGATTTTGTGTGTTTCAGTCCTTGAATACATACACTTACTCATTTTTTGTATTTTGTATATATGATTTAGGGTTTTTTTACTTATTTATGTTCAATTGATTTTCTGTTCGATTGATTTTTATTTATTATGTGTGTTTTATGAGTTTTATAACTAGGTTTAGGTTTTTTTTTTTTTGAAAGTATCACAAAACATGTTAAAAGTATAAGTATCAAATAATAAGCTTAAAGTATTATATTTTTGTTTGATATTTTGAACTTTCATGTTTCACATTATGTACTATAAAATACATTTAAAGTATTACGAAATAAATTTAAAGTATTAACTGTGGTGTTATATGTTTATGTGTTATATTTTGATATATTTTTTATGTTTTTTTGTTTTCCTATTAGTTAATGAAAAATAGAGATCAAAGAGATCGTCATATCCACCAAAACTGAAGAAAATGTCTGTTGACGTGCATAAGACAACCGGACTTTCATCAGTTCGTGAGAACCTATTAATGTTAAATGTTAGTCGATTGAAAGCAGAAAGACCTATTACTAGAGATACGGGAGTAGATGTCGCATTTTCAGATAGTGATTTTGTTGAAATGGTTTTGAAGAAGGTGTCGGGCATGAAAACGGTTGAAAAAAAGGTTGTTGAGTCAAGCAACAAGGTGTCGATTGAAGAACATAAGAACACTGATTCTGTTTTACGGAAAGATAAAGGGAAGGTGAAAGAGATGCCAGGGGAAAGAACGTGTTGGGGTCAGGTGACAAGGTGCTAGTGGAAGCACCTAAGGATACTGATGTTGTTGTAGAGAAAGATAAACCGAAGATAAAGAAGATTGTGATTTTGAAGAATGTTGTGGAAAAGGCCGTTGAGAAGGGTTGGGGGTCAGGAGACGAGGATTCTTCTGTAGAGAAAGGTAAAGAGAAGTTGAAAAAGATATTTATTGTGAAGAATGTTCCGGAGAAGGCTGTGGAATAGGGTCAGGGGTTAGTCGATGAGGTGCTGGTAGAAGCGCGCAATGATAGTGATTCTATTGTGTAGAAATCTAAAGAAAAGATAAAGGATTTGCTAGGGGTAAAGAAGATTGCATAAAAAACCATTTAGAAGGTTGTCGGGGCAGGTGATGAGGGGCTGGAAAAACTTGTGCCTATGAAGCGCACAAAGAAGTCAAATGAAGAAGAAGAAGAAGAAGAAGAAGAAGAAGAAGAAGAAGAAGAAGAAGAAGAAGAAGAAGAAGAAGAAGAAGAAGAAGAAGAAGAAGGTTAAGAGTGTTACTTTAGCAAAGGTGAAAGAAAAGGCAAAACCAGTGAAGGATCTTGTGAAGGAGGAAAGGTAAAAGAATTATATTTATTTTGTTTTTTTTAAATTTTTTCTGTTTTACATTATGTATTATAGAACACATTTAAAGTATTACAAAAAAAACCCAATGTATTACGTGTTGTCTGATACTTTTATGTGTTATGTTTTTTTACTTTCCAATGAAGGTATCTCTTTGAAGTCTACAAAAAGGGCTGGAGACCCTTTAAAGAAGCCTTCAAAAAAGTTATGGTAATATACTTATGTTTTATATTTAAATTATGTTCTTTAGACATTAGTAAATATAGTTAACGTATTACATAGTCTGATATGTAAACTTTCTTTATTCTTATATTAGGTTTGATCAGGATTTTTCAACCCAATCAAGATCTTTGTCGTTGTTGGAGCTTGTTCAAAGTTTTAATCCTGTACAGAGTATAAGGTTTGGGGGTTTGACGAAATTAAATTTTGTGAAAAAGGTTTCACATTCATTGGTTAGGTGGCTGGTGGAAATTTTTAACGGGTCGATTAGGATATTAATCATTAGTTCTTCTGTTAGGTTTGCTGTCACAAACTTTGATATATGTGATACTTTTTTATTGCCGACGGACACTGGTAATAGTGTGATTGAGTCACGGGGGGAGAAGTCTGAGTTGGAGATTTACATTTTAGCTAGATACGGTATACAAATTGGGTCGCTCATTTCCAATTTGAAAGATATTCTACAAAATAACTTTCCTGAAGAAGGCAATGGTTTTAAGAGGTTATTTGTTCTATATGCTTTGTCCTCTTTTTTAGCCCCATCTACTAATAGAACCGTGAGTTTTAGTGCTGCACAGTGTATATATGATGTCAATAGGATAATTACTTTTGATTGGTCATCATATGTGCTAAAAACTGTGTGTGAGACTGTGAGCACATATAACAACATGAAGACTGTAAATGTGAGTGGTTGTGTGTTGGCTCTTGCATTTATTTATTTTCACCGTCTTAAGTGGAAAGGGATTGTTGAGCCTACGACACTGCCATTGATCCAGCATTGGAATTCTGAAAGGTTTACCAAAAGGATGGCTGAAGAAATTTTGGTAGGGGGCTTTCGGGATGGTGAGATTTTTCATGATTTATACCCGATTGTGTGGATCTGAGGGTAAGAAGGGCAAGAGTGATAGAGAGGGTCGGTCGTGCAAGAGCGATGGATAGAGCACAAGCACGAGGTGTATAAGATTTGATTTATCGGACGACGATCCTGATGATTAAGCTCTTTGTAATGAAGCTAACGATGTAAGTTATTTTCTTTTTTTAGCTTCTCTTGAATTATTGTACATATATAAAGTATGTCTTATAGAAAAAGTGAAAGTATTAAAAAATGAATGAATTGTATTAGGAAATATATTAAAAGTATCACATAACACACTTATTTTGTATCACAAAAGTAGTATGATTTTTTTACAATATTTGATCAAGTATCACAAAATATATTAATAGTATCAGAAAAGATATTAAAAGTATCAGAGAACACACTTGTTTTTGTATCACAAACTTAGTATGAACTTTTTACAATATCTGATCAAGTATCACAAAATGTAATAAAAGTATCAGAAAAGATATTAAAAGTATCACAGAACACACCTATTGTATCACAAAAGTAGTATCATTGTTAAAGTATTTTTTATAATTTGTAGTTCATGTTATATACTTTTTCATTATTAATAATACGTGTCATCTATATTTTACGTGTATGTAGGAAATGCATGAGATATTTCTGTTCTTGAAAAGAGACATTGATGTTGTTACGAAACATCGTATGAAGCGGCTAGTGGCAATGAAGGATAAACTGAGAAGTTGTCACGTGTCTGCTTCAGTTGATGTGACTCACATTTGTGAGTCTCCAACATCTAGCCATGCATTCTTTTCTGATCCATCGTTCCTTAAATGAGTTGATGATATTCTGGCTCAATTCTATGTAATGAAGAAAATGGCTGAAGATATGCCACATTTCGAGTTGTTGACTCCTGAGCGAGATGAAGAGGATGATGCTTTTGCTACTGATGTTGAGATTAAGGACGCAATAAAGTCGGTTACTTCAAATGGTCCTAGAGGAACTGTTCAGCCACCTGAGCCACTTGACTTCTTGAATGGATGAGTTATTGATGATAATGTTGGTTATATCTCTAAATTTATGTTGACGAACAAGAATATCCTTTCAAGCATGGATCCGCAGCATAGAGAGATTGTTGACTACTGCCTCTATGATTTTGGTACCATTCCAAAAAAATTGTAAGTTATTTTTAACAATATCACATATTTTACTTTTTGTATTGATTTTTATTATTATTTTTTTAATAATATATGTTTGTTTTTATTTTTTTTTGGTAGTGAGTGGATGTTTCAATTTGATAGAGTGTATACCATCCCAAGAGAGGACATGCAATCTTTGAATGTTGCAAGGAGGATTTATTCTACTATTATTGATGCTTGGTCGTTGACGTTGAACTCTACTGATAATGGTGAGAGTTGTCGTCGTTTTTGCTTCAGCACTGGCAGTAGTGTAAGTTCTTGATTTTTAAATTAGTCACATTTATTTATGTTTTTCTTTATTCTATTTGTAAAACTTTTAATTTTTGCCCTTTTTTTTAAAGTTGAATGTGGCAAAACTTGTTGATGGGATTTCGATGGACGAGGAGAAAGCTATTTAAAATTCAGTTAACATTCAGGTGTGTTGGCAGCTGTGACTTCGTTTATTTAATGTTGATTTTAACAAGCTTGAAATGGTAATTCTGTTAATTATTTTTACAATAGATCTATTTGAAACTTTTTTTTCTTGAATAACTGCTGAAGTATTAGAAACGATATTAAAAGTATTATAAATGATATTAAAAGTATCGGAAAAGATATTAAAAATATCGCAAAATAAACTTATTTTTGTTTCAAATAAGTAGTATGAATTTTTAAAATATCTGATCAAGTATCACAAAATGTATTAAAAGTATCAGAAGAAATATTAAAAGTATCACAGAACACACTTATTTTTTGTATCACAAAATTATTATGAATTTCTATAATATCTAATCAAGTATCGCAAAATGTATTAAAGGTATCATAAAAGATATCAAAAGTATCACAGAACAAACTTATTTTTTGTATCACAAAACTAGTATGAATTTTTATAATAACTGATCAAGTATCACAAAATGTATTAAAAGTATCAGAAAAGATATGAAAAGTATCACAGGACACACCTATTGTATCACAAAATTAGTATGAATTTTTATAATATTTGATCAAGTATTGCAAATTATTTTTAAGTGTAAAGATAATATAGTTACAGTATCACACAATTAGAGTTATTTCATTAGTGTTCCTTTTTTATTTTTTTTGAATTATAGATTTTTGTTCCCATTCTTTACAATGATCATTATTTTAGTGTTGTGATCAACACTTCTATGAAAAAACTACAATATTGGACAACCGCATGTGGGATGGTTTTGATTGTTGTTAGAAAGCCGTGAAAATTGTGGTAAGTCATATTTTATTTATAACAATTGATCCTTATTTTAAAGTATCACAAAACATGTTAAAAGTATTATAGAACATGTTAAAAGTATCATAAATTTACTTTTCTGACTGTTTTTTGTTTTCCAATTTTTATGGCTTTGTTCTAACATAGTTATTTTCCATATAAGCTAAAGAAATGACAGCATTTATGGAATCAACAAACCATCTATGTGCTGCCGATATAAAGAATTATGTTGAGGAATTTATTCTTGGCAATAATTCCTATTTTGTTATTTGCCTTTCTTGGGCACAAAATAAATTAGGGAACTAGATTTAGGACAATTTTATGTTTCCTAGTTTATGCACAAGACTTTAATTATTCCTAGATTGTGTTTAGGATTTGTTTTTAGGATTTTACCAAGTTTAGGATTCTTAGTTGTCTATTTAAGACACAAGTAATCCTACACTTCRATACACGTTTTTAATAGGGATTTACGCACGGAATTCRTGGAGGAGAATTGACGCAAAAAGACGCACAAGAAAGGAAGAAGAACACGGTGAAGAAAACTACTTGGAGCCAACGTTCGTGAGTAACAAGATCTTGGAAGTTGCGTGACCAACCGAAGAGATCTTGCCATTCCGGCAACAAGTATTTAGTATCAAGCTTCTTGATATTTAGTTTTCATATATTACTTTATTATTGTGTATTGAACGTGAATCGAAAGTAATATAGTTCACCTCGTTATTACCTGTCCAGCCATCCGATTATAACTCCACTAAAACACTCGATTAGCTCAATTCAAAACAAAATTAAGAGAATTCAAGTAAGACAAAAACACAAGAAACACAACGCACAGTAAGACGGCATCTTCACAAAGTATGAATGTCCTATGGGATGCCTAAAAATCATGACCTAAAAGGTTAAAACAGAACACATAATGATTTCAGC
>BMAC01001420.1:23300-34228 GCA_014905375.1 Phtheirospermum japonicum
AATTTGGTGAGTGAAATATAACATTGCCCAAGATAGGTAATACTGTGCTGATGGTTCACAAAATTCAGCTCTATATTTTTTTTTTGGCCTATGTTGTAGATCGAGTTATACAATTTTTAATTAAAGAAAAGGAGGAATAATACGTAAGTAAGGCGGTTTATGTGGTCTTGAAACCTATTCTGAGGGGAAGTCGTGTTTTAAAAAAAAGGGAAATAAAATCGTGATTTATTCCTAAAATCGGCAGGTGAGATTTTTTTGGGAATTTTCCTTTTATTTTTTACTCCTTCTCTCACCTGTGTCAACGGTCATTTTTTTTGGGGCTTAAAAGACTGAAATTCTTACCGTTTGATCACAATCCCCAAACCCTTCTTCGTTTACAAACTCTCAGACTTCTTATCTCTCTCAAATTCTATCGATTTTCTGCTCTTTGTTCTTTGTTGCTGTGAAATTGTACAGGATGTCTAGCTCTCCACCGCCGACAGTCCCTGAGTTTCCAGAGGAGGTTCGCCGCTCCGGCGCCCAGATACCGTTACCATATCCAAAGATCGGCGGCCTGGATATCCGAGAAGAGATTGGTGGTGGTAGCTCTTCAAGTCCGCCGCTATCAACATCGCCACCTATTTTGCATGCACCAGATTCTCTCGCCGCCGTACCTGTTCCATCACCGGTTGATGCTACGCCGGTTWTTCAGGTGTTCCCTGGACAGCCCGGGAACGAGATTGATGTCGATAACCCCCCGGACTTAGCTTTTGTGGCTGAGACTTTTGGCCGCGTCGGGAATCCTACCCTGAAGCGGTCCAGGCGTCTGCGCAACATACCGCCCGGCGTCGTACCACCCGCGGTCCCGAAAAGCAAGGCAGGTCCGRGCCGTCACGTGCCAATTGAGCACATCAATCTCCAGGAAGATGTTGTCGTGGAATCTGATCCCGACGATCATGACTTTGTGCCATCTGCTCCGGTRACCGGAGTAGAGCCGCCGTCTGCGTCTGCTCCCAGTTTGCCGGAGAAGAAGAGGTTTACTCGCCGGAAGCAGCTTGTAAGGAAAGCCGACCGGAGACCCGGCCAGAAAAAAGACAGTGTTTCTCCACGCAGGGCGAATGTTAAGGTCTCTCCCAAATCATCTGCTACGGAGCATTCGTCGCCTCCGTATACTGTGCTGGATTTTATAACTGGCGAGGTTACTAGCTCCGTCAAYACGCCTGCTGCTGAGGTTCCCCCGCCGTCTCCGACTCCTGCTACTTCGCCTGAGTTTGATACGGGCCTTTTTGAACATTCCCCTGACTCTTCTATGGATTTGCCCTTGAGGGATGTTCTTGCTGCTTTGAAGAAAGACAAGAAAAAGAAAAAGGCAGCTGCACAGGACGATGTTGTTAGCAATGTTGGTAGTCCCTTACCAACATTGAGTCGCTCTCAGTCTGTCTCGTCCGCCCGCGCTGCGTCTGTTCCTGTTCCATCGCATTCCCCCGCACAGTCCTCCTCGGCTGCTTGTGATCATTCCCAATCCTCCGCTGGCACTGTTACTCCTTCGCCAGAGATTGAGGATATGGAGCCCTTTTCCGAGAAGTTTTTAACTGCTGAAMCTGCTGAGCTGTTTGTTGTTTATCAAACTCGACATCTAATCGCTGAGAGGAAGGTGCCGCTTGACCTGTTTGAGCGCCACAATCTGATAGCGTATCTCCGTTTCCATGGTATGTTTTCCACGGTCTCCACCGCAATTCCATTTGTTAGGGATATTGTTCTTGAGTTTTATGCCAACATGTTGCCATCCATTGCCGATTTAAGTTCTGTGAACTATGGGAAGGTTTTTCTGAGAGGCAAGGTGTTTGCCTTTACCCCTGACCTTATTGATGATTTGTTTGGCACGACTACGCACCGGGGTAATTTTTCTGTGGATGACATGGATGAGGTTGTATCTTTTCTGTCGGGTGGGATGTTGCTAGAGAAGAGGATGTTGATGTTGCCGGAACTGAGACTGCTGCTGATGATGCTGTTGCCGCCGAAGCCTTGGCGAGCCTTGCTCAAGAGAAGAGGCGTAAACGAATACGGGCACGCAACAAGGCTTTGAAGAAACTGAGGGAGAAAAAGAAGAGGAAGAAGAGTGGTGAAGGAACTTCGACATCTCCTCGACGGTCGAAGAGGATTCGAAGGTCATTGAGTTCCTTTACTCTGTTTGTTTTGAAAACTATTTTGTTTGAATATTATTGGTTTGTAATGTTGGTTTGCATGTTAACAACATTGGGTGTTTTATTTAGGGGGAGTTTTCTGTCTTAGGGGGAGTTAGTATTTTCATTTGTGTTTGCGTCTTAGTGTTTTGTCCAGAAAGGCAAAAGGGGGAGATTGTTGAGGAATTTATTCTTGGCAATAATTCCTATTTTGTTATTTGCCTTTCTTGGGCACAAAATAAATTAGGGAACTAGATTTAGGACAATTTTATGTTTCCTAGTTTATGCACAAGACTTTAATTATTCCTAGATTGTGTTTAGGATTTGTTTTTAGGATTTTACCAAGTTTAGGATTCTTAGTTGTCTATTTAAGACACAAGTAATCCTACACTTCTATACACGTTTTTAATAGGGATTTACGCACGGAATTCTTGGAGGAGAATTGACGCAAAAAGACGCACAAGAAAGGAAGAAGAACACGGTGAAGAAAACTACTTGGAGCCAACGTTCGTGAGTAACAAGATCTTGGAAGTTGCGTGACCAACCGAAGAGATCTTGCCATTCCGGCAACAAGTATTTAGTATCAAGCTTCTTGATATTTAGTTTTCATATATTACTTTATTATTGTGTATTGAACGTGAATCGAAAGTAATATAGTTTACGGGTTTGTACACCCAAGTTCACAAGTATTTACTTGTGAACTGATTTTGTTTAATCGTGTTCTCTATTTTTATTTTCCGCTGCACTTTTATATTCTGTTATCGATGTTGATAATCTGATGTTGATAACATTGATTAACAACATCGTGAAATCTGAGAATTATTCTTATATCCATAGACCTTCTAATTTTACAAATTACATCTTTGGAAATGTCCATTTTCTCTGGCAAACAAGGAAGCAAGATCAAGATTGTGGTGTTTATCTAATGCACCATATGAAGCATTTCAATGGCGTCCCATACACATCTATGAGACTGTTAAAGGTAATTTTTTATTTTTCTTATTTTGTTAGTTTTGGACAATAAGGATTGCTTGTTTTTAAGTTTTTTTTCCCACTTTTTGAAGGCTCCGATTCAGCATGCTATTTGGGCTGAGGTGTGTGCAACCCTAATTCCGAGTCCTTTCAACTCTGTTCGTGATATTGTGCTGAAGGAAGTGAAAAACTTTTATGAAGAGAAACCAGAGTTGAAACAACAAATTGCTGAAAAAAGAAAAGTTAATGCCGCAGTTTACAAGCGTAGGAAGTGAGTGTGTTAAGCACATTTTGTGTGCTAGATAATTTTTAGTTTTTTTCTGATGGATGTGTACGTGTTTGGATTTTTTTTTATTTTTTTTGAATATTTTGGCTATGTTTACGCTAGGACACAGGTGATTCTTAGATTGATGTCTATTTTGGGCAAGTTATTTAGATGGATATGTATTTTTGGAGGCAGGTGGATTTTTTTTGGATATTTTGGCTATGTTTTCGCTAGGAAGCATGTGGTTTTTAGATTGATCTGTTTTGGAGAAGTTTTTTTAGATTGATATGTGTGTTTTGGAGGCAGGTGGGATTTTTTTGGATATTTTGACTATGTTTTTCACTAGTGCGCAGATAGTTTTTGATGAATGGATACGTTGGTTGGGGGATTTTTTTAGATATCACCTATATTTTTGTTAAAAAAAAATTAGATGAATATGTATGATCTAGTTTTTGAATATTTTTTTTTTGTTTGTTTTGCAATATTTTTATTGTTCATTTATTTACAATATCATAATTGGATGATTTTTTAGAAGCACACTTATTTTTCTATCATAAAATTAGTATGATTTTTATAATATCTGATCAAATATCGCCAAATGTATTAAAAGTATCAGAAAATATATTAAAAGTATCATAGAACACACTTGTTTTTCTATTACAAAATTAGTATGATTTTTATAATATCTGATCAAGTATCGTAAAATGTAATAAAAGTATCATAAAATATATTAAAAGTATCACAAAACACACTTATTTTTCTATCACAAGATCTGTATGATTTTTATAATATTTGATCAAGTAGCAAAATGTATTAAAAGTATTAGAAAATATATTAAAAGTATCACAAAATATTGTATCAAAAAATTAGTATGAATTTTTACAATATCTGATCAAGTATCACAGAATATATTAAAAGTATCAGAAAATATATTAAAAGTATCACATTATGGTACATATATTAAATTCTAACAGTATTTTTGAAACACTAAAAAATTTAATAGAAAGTCATCTTAAAGTATCAAGAAAGGTGATCATTGTATTACATATTGCTCGCGAAAAAATGTAAAATTAAATTTAAAAAAAAAAAGAACTAAATTAAATGGGGATTTGGTGTCTTTGATCCAAATTCTTTACTAACATTTTCTACATTTGAGTTTTGTTTTTTTTTTACTTTTTCTTTGAAGTGGTCCCTTCACCCTCTTCGATCTCCCCTTATTTTTCGAGCGTTGAGTATCAAGAACTTGATTTTTCGAGCTACTTGTTCTGCCAGATTCTTCGTTTAACTCAATATCTACGAAGGTTTTCATGAGTTCATTAACTGCAATACAATATCTACTATATCCTTCTTCCACAATCCTCCAAGCTTCTTCATGTGATTGACATTGCATTAAAAAATTATAGTATTTTCTTGCCATCTCATGTCGCCAAGGAACAAAATCCTCCTGCTTTCCGATAGTCGTACTTTCAACACTTAATTTGTCCTAAATTTCAGATTTGCCATCTTCGTCCATCGCTTCTTGACATACACACCTGAGATTTTTTCCTCACCATGCATATTGAAAATCCTTAAAATATGACAGCATAAGAAATCACATTCTTCCATCTTCTTGCATGAATATGTGACGAGATGGGTTCTCGGATCGAAAAACACACGATGGATCATTGTAAATCTTTAATTAGATGAAATTTCAAAGACTTTCATTAATCCATCTTCATAAAATAGTGTGCATGTCATAGAAAGGCCGATTATGAATTCACTCTAAAAAACTTTGAAAAGTGATATAGTGTACACATGGGCAGCGTGCTTTATGATCGGTATTGAATCCAAGGATGACGTTGGAGCAGACTTTTAGCAGGTGAATTATAGATTTTCCTCTGTTCTCCTCTGATTCTCTAACATTCGTTTCCAATACTCATAAAAATGAGCCAGGCCCGTCGTCTTTTTCACATTGTACCTGAGTACATTATTTGTACTTTCACTTCTTTGTGATGATAACATTCCAGCAGAGAAGAAATCTTGCTAAAGGCTGTACACCACCTCTCTCTTAAGGTATATAAATGCTGAAACCAACTATTATCTTGAAAATCAAAATCCGAGATCATTGAGTCCCAACATCGTTGAAATTCATTCTCATCAACACAACCTAACATTTATTTTTATAACAAAGTATTAGATTTATAATTTAAAGTATCACAAATTATAAGTAAATGTATTATACATACTACCACTAGTATCAGAAAAGTAGTATTTACTTATATTAGTTTTACATAAAATCATTGCACGTAATTGTATCAAAAATAAAATAATATATATTTTGCGTACCTCTCAAACACTTGTTAAATATGACTTTAAATGCCTCATATTTTTCAATTTCCTGAACCGGGCTATTGCATTTTGATAGAGGTGACACAAGCAAAGACGGTGTTTTGTCATGGGATAAACCTGCAAAAACAGATAAAAAAAGTTTTAATAAATGTATTACAAAACTATCTGAAAGTATCACAAAACTGCTGTAAAGTATTACAAAAGAAAGTAAAAGTATTAAACCTTCTCTATTGCTGCAGAAATTGAAAGATCTTGGTCTATGAATAAAGTTACTGGACATTGGCCTCCCATGGACTTTTTAAAAGTTTCAAACAACCATTCAAATGACTCTGTCATTTCATCGGCAAGAAATGCACATGCAAATATCACGTTGTTCTTGTGATTGTTCATACCAACAAAAGGAGCACATACTCGTCATACCTATTTGTATGATATATGTCGTATCAAACACAACAATATCTCCATATAGCTTATAATCTTCTTTCATCATTGAGTCTCTTCAAAAGAAGCTACATAATTTCCCGTCCTCATTCAATCTGACTCTAAAGAAAAAGTCGTCTTCGGTAGAAGCTTGTTGAGATAGAATATTGACAATTCTTTGCGCATCTCCACCTTGTATCTCTTGCATTTTATAACGTGCCACATAATTCAGGTGATCTTTCACTTCTATGTCAATGACCCCACTATGTCCGAGTGAGTGGGTGGTTATGTTCTTCAACGTGAAGAAGAACTTCATATTCTTGTATATCCTTATCCAATTTTATCCTTATTAATGCTTTACAATCCGTTCGTGTACTAACAACTTTTTTTCTTCTTCCCTCAACATCCTCTGTTTTCGTATTATATTCCCGATGCAAGAACAAATAAAATATTTCTCTCTCCATTGTCCATCGGTATTCTTATTGTTCGTTGACTTGCGCATGCTAAATACCACTGCACGAGCGGGATCACAGTACAAATCGTAAAATTCGTATATTATTTTTCTTCTTATCCCAATTAAAGACCCCCTTATATCCACAGAATCATTTAGTTCTGCAAAGCATTAAAAAGTATCACAAATACTATCAAAAGTATTACAGACAGTAATACAAGTATCACATATGGTATCAAAAGTATCACAAACAGAAATAAAAGTATTACACAGAATGAAAGTGATGTAATACAATCAATAGTATTAAACTCTTCATCCAAAACAACATTACAAAGTATCACAAATAGTGTCAAAAGTATCACAAACAATACTAAAAGTATTACACATAATGAAAGTGCTGTAATACAATCAATACTATTAAACTCTTCATCCAAAGCAACATTACAAAGTATCACAAATAGTATCAAAAGGATCACAAGCAATACTAAATGTATTACACAATTAGAAAGTGCAGTACCATTACATCTTTCATCCAACAACATTATAAAGTATCACAAATAGTATCAAAAGTGTCACAAACGGTACTAAAAGTATTACACAATTAGAAAGTACAGTAATACCTTTTTCCATATCTTCTGCTCTAGTTAGGAATACAATCAGCATCATTACATCCTTCATTCAAAACAGCATTACAAAGTATCACAAATAGTACCAATAGTATCACAAACAGTGCTAGAAGTATTACGCAATTAGAAAATGCAATAACACCTTTGTTCATATCTTCTGCAATAGTTGATATAGGAATACAACCAGCACCATTACATCCTTCATTCAAAACAACATTACAAAGTATCACAAATAGCATCACAAATAGTATCACAAGTATCACAAACAGTACTAAAAGTATTACACAATTAGAAAGTGCAATAATACCTTGGTTCATATCTTTTGCTCTAGTTGATATATGAATACAATCAGCACCATTACATCCTTCATACAAAATAGCATTACAAAGTATCACAAATAGTATCAAAAGTATCGCAAACAATACTAAAAGTATTACATAATTAGAAAGTGCAGTAATACCTTAGTCCATATCTTCTGCTCATGTATGAATGTTCTCCATATCTTCAAGTATTGAACTATTCTCCATATTTCTTGCAGTATGAATGTTCTCCATATGCTTCAACAAAAATTAAAATTAATAGCGAAAATATATATTGAATCAAGTTTCCCGCCAAATTTTTTGATTAATTACCTGAATCATCAATTCGAGTCAGAGATTTTGAAATTAGCCACGACAAATATTTTTTGATGTGACAACTGGATTCCTGATCCCTAATCTAACTTCGATTTTTTACAAATTTATGTTATCTGATAGCGTCGGGACTTAAAATTGAATTTATGCTTTGATTCTTGTATTTTGTACTTTGCGACTTCAACTCAACCGAGGAAAATTGCGTCAATTCGCCTTCAAGTTGCAGAAATTTGCAGTTTTTTCTCGACTTTCTGTTGCACAAATTTCTCCATTTTTTGTGAAAATTGAGAAAAAAGGGGTCAGGTTTTCTTCGACTGGGGGTTGGGTCCGGTTTCCTAGATCTGTTTCGGGTTGAGGGGTTTCATTAAGGTTTTCCTGGGTCCGGATTGGGCTGGTGGATTTGGGTCAGGTTTTTCTGGGTCCGGATCAATTTTATAAAATACTAGTGCTTCACCCGTGCGATGCACAGAGCGAATTGAAATTGATGGTGTAAATTCATTTGAAGTAAGTGATATTATTGATTTATTAATGTAATATAATAACCTAAAATACTCAAGTCACGATTACTGGTCAACACAAATAAATTTAAAACAAAGGGCATGGATATACGCACCTCGTTTATTTATTAGTTCACCCACTAAAAATGTTATCACCAAAATGTCAATATTATCCTTAAACCCTGCACCCCCAAATACTTCATCTCCTTCGACTCTCCACCACCACTCCAGCCGCCGCCCATCACCGTCGCCTATTGAAGAACATAAATAAAACATGCGCACATAAATACGTCACCGCCGCCGTGCCATTGAAGAAACAAAAAGGAAAAAAATGCCTTAAAAAAAGCCGTTCGAACCAAACTTTCGAACAAAAAATATATGTTCAGAAAATCAATTTGAAAACAAAATATAACTGTGAAAAAATGATTCGTACACAAAACACATGTTCGAAAAATTGATCTGAACGTCCCATTTAAGGCTAAAAAAGGATTGTTCGAATTTTTTTCGAACAACGTTGTATTGTTCGATCAAAAAGTTCAAACACATGACATATGCTCGAGAAACCAGAGACGAACACCCCTCTTTTGCATCTATTTCTTACCCTTTGTCGCTATTTCTTACCCTTTGTCGCCCACATCCATCACTTACCTTTCACCACCCATCACCATTTTTTCTTCTTCTTGTTTGACGGTGGCAGCGACGGTGTGATGGGCGATGATAATGGCAGAGTTGGAGTGGTGGTGAAGGCTTGGAGAAGATGATGTATTTGGGGGTGTAGTATTTTGTTGATTTTTTTTATTAGGGTCTCATAAATAGATGGGGTGCCTATATCTACACCCTAAAATAAATTAAAAGTAAATAACTCCACATTTATATATTATGAAATAACTTTTTGCAGACTACATTATACATCAAATTTTAGTTTAATTTGTTATCATCACATGTCAATAGTTTAACTTGTAGTATAAATTTGATAAAGAATATAAAATCAACTAAATAAATACAAAAAATTATATTTAGATTTTAAATATATATTAATTAAATTTAAAATTAAAAAGTCACAAACACCATATATATTATAAATAATATAATATAAATTATAAAATATTTTAAAATTGAATAAAAATACTATGAATTCTAAATAATTATTTAATAATAAGAAAAAAATAAAGAAATGTTATAAAATAATAAAATAAAACATAAAAGAGTATGAAATATTCTAAATATATATAAGAAATATATTTTATATACAAATATTTATCAAATAATTTTTAAAAAAAATTACGATGATAGTAATAGTTTAAATAATATAAAATAAATCTTATTTCACAATAATTCTACAGAAAAATTAAAATTAATTTAAATCCTGAATAATCATTTATTAAATCCAGAAAAGTAAAAAAATACACTTAAAATGCTATAAATAACAAAAAAATCAGAAAAATAAAAAATATGAATTTAGTTAAATAAATATAACATTTATGTTTTAATTCTAAATGGTTCTTAATAATTTCTAAAATGAAATAAATAAAATATAAATATAAATATTATAATATAATATAATAATAAAAATATGAAGTTATTTTGAAATCGGATAAGAATATAATAAAATCATCATTAATTTCTAAATATTTTTTTTAAAGACGTTGAAAGAATAAATTGGCGATAGTGATAAAGTAAATTAAATAAATATATAAAAGTTAATTTTAAATAGTTTTATCTATTGAAGGTTGATAATAAAACAATAACAAAGATTAAGGAGTTATAAAATATAATAAAATAAATTTTAAAATATTTTAAATATAAAGTAATATACTTAATTAATGTTGTATTATAAAAAGTTATCTCCTAAATCTATAAAATAAAAAAATATAAATATTGTAAAAATATGTAAAATACTAAATAAATGAAAAAAAAAATACCAAATAAATGAGGCATCGTATTAAAATTTTAATTGAGGGCCTTTGTATTTTATTTTATTATAGTTATTTTTTTTTAAATCAGCTCGGTATTGACTCGTAATATCCACTGAGTAATTTAACCACCAAGTCATCAAGTCAATTGATGAACCCGATAAATAAATTAAAATCTATATATAGATTTAAGTTATACGAAAGTAATTATATAACCAAGAGTAATAAATCATTTATGTGTGGATTTCTATCATTAACTACTTAAAGCTATAGTAATTAGTCACAAATTATTAATATAAAAATGTTCATAAATAATTATTTAGTTAAAATTTTTAAAATAATGTATTGAATTCTTTATATTATGTGATTATATAATCAATCTTTTGTTCTACCCACATATAATTTTGATTTCAAATTTTAATCAAATAATTATATAAAATTATTTACCTTTCACTTAGGTTCATAATATAAAATTTAATATTTTTTAGGAAAAAAAAAGTGTCATTGTCAAGTTTGTGACACGTTCAGGGTCAAAGTTTGGGTCATCCGAGTTTTACTTGAGTCACATATAGAAGATTGAAAGATATGACGCTATTAAATTTGTCACCGTATCACCTGGTCTGGTCAACAAAAAAAAATTATGGAATAAAAGACAAGTTCTT